>CAODLS011434290.1:0-34381 GCA_948243855.1 Flueggea neowawraea | reverse complement strand
AACAAATGGAAATAAGGAGAAGCCAAAGAACAAGAAAAAATAAAATATTGGATCCTGTTCATTTCCTTTCAAGCTATTGCCTATCTTGTGGGAGGTGATAGAAATAATAATGTACTTAATAAGATTCCTATCTTATTAAATTTAGAGGAGGATATAACTCCTAAGATGTTTAATGAAGCTTTGGCTTCAATAGATTCGTTTTTTCTGGAAAGAAGCTATAAATGATGAAATGGATCCTTTATTGTCAAATGGTACATGGGTTTTGGTTGATCCACCTCCTAATTGTAAACCTATTGGATGAAAATGGGTATTTAGAATAAAAGATGGAAAACTCTCGAAAGTAAGGTTGGTGGCTAAAGGATTTCGGCAAAAAAAAGGGTGTTGATTATTTTCATACTTATACTCATGTTGCTCGGATTACTTCTATAAGATTGTTGGTTGCTTTAGCTTCCATTTATGACCTATGTGTTCATCAAATGGATGTTAAAACAGATTTCTTAAATGGTGATCTTGATGAAGAGATGTACATGGAACAACCTGAGGATTTTGTACTACCGGAAAATGAGCATAAAGTATGTAAGCTAACAAAATCATTATATGGTTTGAAACAAGCTCCAAAACAATGGCATGAAAAGTTTGATTCGGTGATTTTAGAATATGGTTTCAAGCATAATGGTGTTGATAGATGCATTTATTCTAAATTCACAGAAAACTTTGGTGTGATTATATGTCTTTATGTTGATGACATGCTTATAATAAGTACTAACATGAATGGTATCAATGATACTAAGGCTTATCTTTCCTCAAAATTTCAAATGAAAGACTTAAGTGAGGTAGACAAGATCTTAGGTGTCAAAGTTAAGAGACATAGTAGGGGTTTTGCACTCTGTCAATCTCATTATATTGAGAAAATATTAACCAAGTTTAATCATTTATATTTTAAGAGGCAAACACTCTTTATGATGTTTCTATTCATTTGAATGAAATTCTGGTAGAGTTGTTGCTCAAGTCGAGTATGCTAGTGCAGGAAGTCTAATGTATGTTATGCATTGCACTAGACTTGATATAGCTTTTGCAGTTTGTAAGCTTTCAAGATTCACAAAAATCCAGGAGTAATGCATTGGAAAACGATTGCAACGGTTCTTGGATATCTTAAAAGGATCATAGACTTAGGACTATTTTATAATATCTTTCTAGCTGTGTTAGAAGGTTATATCGACGCTAGTTGGATAACAAGTACTCATGACAAAATGTCGACTTCTAGATTGATATTTATATTATGAGGCGGTCCTGTTTCCTGGGCTTCCAAGAAGCAAACATGTATAACGCATTCGACCATAGAGTCAAAGTTTATTGCCTTAGCAATAGTGGGCAAGGAAGTTGAATGGCTGAGAATTTGTTACTAAATATAGAGTTGTGGCCACAACTGATGCCATCTATTTCCTTGCATTGAGATAATCAAGCTACTATGTCAAGAGTGCTTAGTAAGATATATAATGGAAAGTCAAGGCATAAAAGTCTAATGAATGAATATGTAAAACAATTAATCACTGATGGTATAATAACTATTACTTATATGAGGTCTTACAAGAATCTAGCAGATCCATTTACTAAAGCTCTAGCAAGAGACTTAGTAAGGAGTACTGCTGTTGAAATGGGTCTATAACCATTCAACTAAACTTATCATTAATGGGAATCCAACTTCTATATTAGCATTACCACTAAGTTAGAACTTTAATGGGTAATAACAAATTAGTGATAAGGGTTTGAGTGTTAGGTCTTGCTAGTTAGCAAGTTAGTATCATAATTATAAAAGGGTGACCGTAGTACAAACACTCTAAATGAAGTTATTTCACCTATATGAGCATGAGGAGTGGTGCCACTTCTAACAAAGTAAATAGAACTTTGTAAATGTTCATGAATTTAGGATGAAGCACATGGCCTTAATAATGCTCTTTTTTATGAGAACTTCTTTAGAAGTCATATGTAGCGATACGCGTATGGCAATACTGATTTAGCGGAAGGAATCATAGCTAAAGCTTAAGCTAATTGTGATTTTGCTTATGTCTTGAATTGCTTACACTAACTAAATGTTTAAAACGAAAGCTACCTTTATGAATGCGTCTAGCTATGTCTGTGACTATACCAAACTCACACAAACTAAGTGGGGGACTATAAGTGTAGTTTGTGTTGAGTGTGTGTGTGTGGGTTTGTCCCATATTGGAGAAAAGAAGACTTCAACATTTGTTTAAATGTTGATGGATGTTTAGTCTTTCAAAATTGGATGGACAAAGGAAATGGCTTGGGCTTTAAATATATATATTTAAAGTCTTTGATGGCACTTGGGCACTTGGGGCATCTAAAGAACAAAATAAGCTCACGACTGAAATTATTTTTTTAATTCAAGGCTATAAGGCAGTTATTTTTGGTTACTAATTTCTGCCCAAATTCTTTGAAAATTTTGATAGTTTCACCCCATTGTTCCTGTTCATTACTAACGTCCTTTCCAAATGTTTTAATGCCTTTTCGTCCTCTATAAGTTAGCTGAAGTTTTCTACATAAAGCATATTAATCTGCAAAACAATCAAACATTGGACTTTGTTGTATCCTGATAATGTTCTTTGAGCAACCCCTTTTTTGCAGTCATAATGTGGGCAATTAAACACTTAAAAGAAAGTGTTTTCACGCCTCAAAGTCATTACAAAATCCCTTGTTCGTATAGTATTTTATCTAACAGATTGCCACAGAATTTACATTTCAATCAGACCCTTTTGGCTTCAAGTTCTCAAGGGGTTTCACATCACCGCCAACTTTGATATCAAAGTTCCTCCTCTCATCCGACCTTTTTGACCCATAAGAGTTGCTCCATATTGAATCGTTGAGTGACAAATTAGCCAAGTTTGAGGTATGTTCCCCCAACTGATCATTGAATTGCCAAAATGATTACTAATTATTCTCCATACCCACCAAGAAATCTCTTCAAAATCGATTAAAACACAACAAAATCTGAGTTGGGTTTGCTTCAGATTACAAATACATATAGGAATAAGTATTGAAAAGGTAAAGGTAAACATAGAGGAAAAACAGAGGAAATGTGTAAAGATGTGTTGAGTTTGGTTTTGATGATGATGATTGCAAAACATCCATAAAAAATGTGGAAAGTTGCAGACTTGCTGATATCTGGCAACAAAGCACTTAAGAACCATCAAAGCACATTGTTGCATGCAAAACTGGCAACTGCGCACGCAAGAATTGTATAACGCACGTAGATATGGTGAACTTAGAAGTAGAAAGTGTCAGACATTAATATAAGCACGCAGAAGTAAGAAAAATGCACGCAGATAAAGATCAACACACACAGATGACGTGCAACACACGTAGACGAATGTCAGATTGATGAGGAGAAAATGTGCAAGAGCAGAGGCACGTTGAATGTTGATCAAAGCATGTTGAAGGGCCAAAGGTGTGATCTTTAAAAAGAAGCTCAACACACGTAGATGGCTGAGCAACACATGTAGAAGAAGCTTTAGATAACGACAAAGTTAAGACGCTCCTCAGGAATTCAAATGGGAATATTCTCTTACGTAAATCACGTGAAGAATCAAAGGTGCAGTCTTTTGAAGAACAACAAAGCACGTAGAGGAATGAACAAAATGAGTTAATGAAAGTCTGGGTGAAATTGGAAATTCTAGAACAAAGAACAATGCACGCAGATTAGGCCATAAAGCACATAGATGACTATCAACGCACGTAGATGAGTGACAAAGCACGTAGATGCAAATCTAATTCAAGGTCGAGATGACTAGAGTTCATACAATGCACGTAGCACATATGGAACATACATAGTACGAAATGGCATCCGTGATTTCAGCATTTTGCAAATCTTTCACAACAGCTAATTTGAGGCTCCAACGGATATTTTCTTAAAAGTGGCTATAAATAGGCGTCTCCAACATCAGAAGAAGAGTGAGAAACTTTGGGCAAACTTTGATATCTTTATCTCTCATTTGTTCTCTCACTTATACGTTTCTAACCAATTTGAGTTGTTTGTTGTAACCTAACTTTTGGGTTGGTGTGAACCTAAATATGTTACATTCTTGGGTTAAAATTTGTTACAAGCAAAGTTGTTTGCTTGGGGTAGTTAGATTTCCTTGTTGAGCCTTAGAAAAATAAGAGTAGTTGCTAGTAAGCCTTAGAAAACTAGAGATTTGTTTTTTTTGTCCTTAAAACAAGCTGAACGGTTTTTTTGTTGCGACTGCAAAAACAAGTGTTGTAAACAGTTTGTTTCCTCTAGTAAGAGAGGAAGTTTAGTGGATTCAAATTCTCTAGTTAGTTAGAGGATTGGAAGTAGGTCAAGGACGGCCGAACCACTATAAAAATCAGGCTTTGATTTTCTCTCTCCTTTACTCTCTTTACTTTGCATCATATTTTCTTTACATTGATTGTGCATTGGTTGTTTTATTATTTTCGCATTTTGACTTTGATTTTATTTGTAAAAGACTTTGTTACTTGCTTTGATTTGCAAAAGTTTTTCAATAAAATATTCAAACTCTTTAAAATTCCAATTCACCCTCTTTTTTAGAGTGTCATTCTTATTGGGACCAACTGTGTTTTCAATTGGTGTTAGATCTTGTGTTCTTCATATTATTTTTTGGTTTAACATCCTAAGAGTTAAAGATCTCAAAAATGGCATCTATTTTCAAGATATGAAGGTTTAGCTATTAATGGAGCTCCTTTCTTTGATATCAGTGATTTTACTTATTTACAAACAAGGATGATAATGTTCCTTAAATGTGAAGCCAAGGAAGTATGGGAAGCTGTGAAAAATGGTCCTTATGTCCCAAAGAAAATTGTTGATGGTGTTGAAAGAACCAAAACAAAGGCAGAATGGACAGATTTTGACAAAGAGATGATGCACTACAACAACAAGGCTATACACATACTTTATTATGTATTAAGCAAATCTCAATTCAACAAAGTCCAACAATGTGAAAATGCATATGAGATTTGGAGGACTTTGGAGATCACTTATGAAGGCACCTCACAAGTCAAGAAAAACAAAGTCTCTTTCCTTATTCATAAATATTAGATGTTCAAGATGGAGGAAGAAGAATATATCCAAGAGATGTTTGATCGCTTCAACAACATCATTATTGGCTTGAAAGCTTTTGGGAAAACTCATACAAATTCGAAGCTTGTAAGGAAGATTTTGAGATCACTTCCTAAATCATGGGCTTCTAAGAAAGATACCATCCTAGAAGTTAAGGATCTATCTTCTTTGCCTTTGGAGGAATTATTTGGTTCCTTATTCATTCATGAAACATACGTAGTACAAGTGTTGAGCCTTAGAAAAATAAGAATGGTTGCTAATAAGCCTTAAAAAACCAGAGATTTAGTTTTCTTGTTTTGTCCTTAAAATAAGGTGAATGGTTTTGTTATTGAGCCAGCAAAAATAAGTGTTATAAATAGTTTTTCTCCATTCGCAAGTGAGAAAATTTACTGGATTCAAATTCTCTAGTGAGTTAGAAGAGTAGCCGTAGGCCAAAAAGGACCAAACCACTATAAAAATAGGCATTTGATTTTCTCTCTCCCTTACTCTCTTTATTTTGCATAATAATTGTTTTATATTGATTGTGAATTGGTTGTTTTATTACTTCTGCATTTTGACTTTGATTTTGTTTGTAAAAAAATTTATTACTTGCTTTGATTTTTAAAAATTTTTCAATTAAGTATTCAAATTCTTTAAAATTCTAATTCAACATCTCTTAAACTGTCATTCTTATTGAAACTAACTATGTTTTCAAGATGGAGTCTTTTTGATCGACGAGGGAGAAGTTAGGTGAGAAATGAGAGTGTTAATTAAGAATAGAGAAAGTTTGGATTAAGAAGACGGAAATTTCTAGGAAAGTAAAGGTATTTGTAAGAATTTGAAGATTGAGTGCGAATTTGTCAAAGTCGAAAGTCTCAACTATTGAATTTTTCTAATTTCCTTTTTTCCTTCTACAAATTACCCCATTAAAGTAATTAATCGTTTAAGGGATCATAAAGAGATTTAGTAATTACGTGTTTTTACCGTGTGATGATGATAAATGAAAAATTATCAATTATCAATTGGGATGAAATTAGTTTTGGTAAGAACGTTAAATATATAATTAAAGTTTTTATACAAAATATTGGATAATAGCCTAGATTTATTTTAAAATTATTTTTAAATATTTTAGAATGACCATTTTCATATCATAAACCTTTTTATTTTTTTTTATATGAACCAATTTAAATTCAGCATTTTTCATTACGTATAAAAATATTTTGTGATCAAAAATCGGATTTATTTGATAAATAATCTATTATCTATGTAACCTTTTAAGTGAACTTTAATATTAAAATCGGCGATATTTATGCCCAATACAAACGACAAGATAAACTTAAAAAAGAAATTAAAAACCGAAAAATAAGAAAAGTTAAATTGGGTGCTTGCCAAACATTTTGTTTGGTAGTTGAACGAACGTGAGAGTGATGAGAGTGACGGCAAAAACGCGGTAAGGGGGAGGTGACGTGGCAGAGAAAGAGTTGATTTTGGGCGTTGTTTCTAGAAGATCATCTAGGAAGTTCTTTGTCATGTGAGATCGTGCTCACGCACGAATAGGTTTGAAAATCTTAGCTTAGTTGCTAAGGTTTTTCCTTTTTTTTCAAAAATAAAAAGTCGAAATTTTATAAAAGAAAAAAAATATTTTATCAAGTCAAACCAGATAAAAAAAATGGGATATCCTTACTAAACAAATAGCAACATAATTTGTTGAACTTGAACTCTTAGGTTTACTTATTTGAGTGTAAGTAAATGAGAGAAGTATAATTTTTTAAAAAAATTAAATTATAATTAAAAAATTGACCTTTCTTGCGTTTTACTAAACCAGCGAAAACGCGTAAAAAAGATGAAAGTGTAGTATATACTGATTTGGGACAGTCTTAGAACTGTTCTCCATTTACTAAAACTCATACCTATTGGTTTTAAATCTTACATGTGTCCATCTGTCGGCAGTCTTCCGGGTATGGTTTTTGGACTTCCAATCCAATTCTAGTGGCTTTCACATCCATTGCCATTCTTCCTAATAACACTTTGCACCCTCCACTAGAAATTCTATTCCATTTTCCATCCCAATCTTTTCTACTTTTAGGTTTCGTTTGCTTTGTTTCTAAAAATTTCTGAAAAATAAATTACTAAAGAAATATATTATCTAAAAAGTTAATTATTTAGAAAGTTTAATTTTTATGTGTTTGGTATGAAAATATATTTTTTGAAAAATATAATTGTAATGTAATTTTTTTATTAGTTAAAGACCATAATGTTCTTAAAAATACAATAATATTATAATTAATTTAAAGAATTAATGTAGTTGTAGACTTTGAGAGGAAGAAAAAATGGAGTGGAGGAGGTCGAATTCAAATTCCTTTCTTTCAATCATCAGCTAGAAGAAGAAAAAAAATAACACCAATTGCAAGAATATCAATAACAGAGAAAAGACAACTGGAAAATTATACCAATTGCAAGAAGATCAACATCCCAATTTAATCCTTAAACCAGCTTAATCTAATCCGCAAATGCACAAAAACAAACTAACACAAAGAGAAAAAAGAAATAAATCAGAAGAAAAGAGTGATCTAAAGAGGAAGAGAGAGATTACATTGGTGAGGGAGAGGTTTTGTTCTTCGCACAAAAAATGATCCAGCGATGGAGAAGCTTTGCAAATTTGCGTGAAAATGAGAAGGTTAGGAAGAGAGGGTGAGAAGAAACAAAAAGAGAAAAATCTTGACTAATACAGTGTATTTATATGTTTGGATTAGGAGTGGCAATAAATAGAGTATGGATATATTCTTATCCATATCCATAGTTCATATGTCATATTCATATCCTATTCGTATCTATATAGATATCAAAAATCATTACTCGTATCATACTCATAAGGCATCCGTTTACCCATTATATAAATATATTTAATTAACCTAAAAAATAATAAAATATAAATAATTTTAAAATATTACTTAAAAAAATATACAAGGTATCAATGACTAAAGGTGCACAATATAATACAAAAACTAAAATTCATATCCAAATGTTTTTAAACATAAAAAATCTAATAAAAATACATTTCATGAATTATTGCTTTTAATCCGTTATTACTTTAATAATTTGCTTCAAATTATAATATGTCACTGAATATGGACACATAATAATTATTATTTAATATTATAATAGTGATTTTAGAAATTCTATATTTTAGAGTTATAATCTTTTAGATTAGTGATAATATTTTAGTGTAAATGTATTATAGTAGTGATCATATGATATATATTATAATCATATATTATATATAATGTACATTATATTATATACATGCAAATATGGGTACGGGTAATGGGTGTGAATATGAGTATTACCCAGTGAGTACGTGTATGGTTATGGGTACAGGTATAAGTACGAGTACAAGTAGGGTAAGGCTATACTCATAGTACCCACATAATAAAATGGGATAATACTCGTACCCATACTCCTACCCTGTCAAAACATATAATATCCTCGTTGACTGGTACAGATAGGGTCAGTTCCTGACAAATAGGTACCAATTGCCATTCCTAGTTTGGATGGAAGGAAGAAAGGTGGACATTAAAAATATATATAAGTAAATTTTTAATAATTTTTTTCTTCCAAATCTCTCCAGCTTGGAAAGGAAAAAAAATTAAAAAAAAAAACAACAATAGATGGATGGAATTGGAAATGGATCCATCCTTCCTTTTCTCCTTGTTAAACCAAACAACAAACTGGTAGAAAGGATGTATTGTTAGGGGAATTACTATTTTGTCCCTGTGTTATAGAGTATTAGTCGTTTTCATCTCTCAATTTTGAAAAGCCTCTCATTTCATTCTTGTCGTTAGACGTCGTTTCTGAAAATTAACGGACACATCAACATCGCTGACATGGCATGTGGGACAAAGACTGAAAGACAATTTTTCCCTGTTATTCTTTTCGTCTTCATTTTTCTTTTAGTCTCTGCTATCTTTCCTTTCTTCTTCCTCTTTCACACTTATGTCACTACGAACCTAAACGACATGACCATTGTCATCTCTTTCAATTCTCACCTCTCTGTCTCTCTCTCTCTCTCTCCCCCCACGATTCTCGCCTCTCTCTTTCTCATTTTTAACCAAACCCACCACTCCACAACTCTCTCTCTCTCTCTCTCTCAAGAAAACCACAATATTGTCTTCCCCTAATTTTCCCAAATCTGATCAAGAAGCCATCTTTCTCGAAAAAGCGTGGCAAAAATAGAGCACAAAGAGAAGGTGGAAAAACAATACTCGTCACCTTCTCCTTTATCACCACAACCATGAATTTTTGTCACCTCATCAAACCCTAGAATCCAAAGCCAACTATAATCAGACAATGAAGACATTGCCACCGCCATGTTCACTGTCTCTGTCACCAGTTCAACACCGACAGTGAATGGGTTCCGTTCAGAGGCACCAGTGTTGGAATTCCTAAATGAACTTATGACATTCATAAGCATACATGGCAGCGAAAATAACAAAAATTTTAAACCTTTTAAACTTAGAATTTCACCAAGGATCCATGCATATCGACAAACACGATTAAGGTTAGCAATTTTACCTTAAGAATTGCTCCAATGATTTGGCTCTATGGCAATCTTGGTGTAGCTTTTAGTACAAAACTCGAAACCCTTTCTCCCACGTTGCATTTGCGCGAACGTGACCAATGTTATCCACATAAACAAATTTGGTTGAATCGGTAAAGTGTACCAACACCAAGAATCATTATTCTAGCTCCCACAAAGTTCGGTTTCTCTCTTTGTAGTGGCACTCACAAAATTCAGCAATGGCCTTCAAAAGAGCAATCCTCCATTTGACCTACAATATGCAGACATAAATATAGAGATGTGTAAAACCTACTTCAAGTTTGCTAGGTTTCTTCTTACTTGTCCTACAAGAATAAAAACTCTTTATCACATAAGAACAAGGGCTCCTAAAAATTAGGAGTGTCCATATTTTTTCCTAAAAAATTGGAGTGCGTGCCGAATTTTTTCTACGGTTTATTAATGTTATTGGGTTTTTAATTACATGATACATTATCATTAAATAAATCACTCTCCTATTAATATACATGGGCCGAAATTATGTCACACATAATAACATGCCTAAACATCCTTAATCTTAATAATTAGTGATTTATATTAAAATCCCATTGCATTAATGGATTAAGCCTTATATCATATTTAAGACTTAAATCATCAAACCCAAATTATTACTGATTAATCAAATTAATCATTTTAATAATTTAATTACGAAGAGAGAATATTTGTGATCTGATTCAATTCGTTCTTATGTGTAACCCAATAGGCCCACTCGAAATTGGCAATAGGCCTTGTTCCAAAACTTGGGTCCATAGTCCGTAAGCGGTATCTAGTAATACATTATGGCAACCCAAAATCGAATGGATATCGGTGATCCGAGTTTAACCTTTCATAGTTTGATATTTAGTCATTTTGTCTCACGATATCTATATGAGGCATAAGGCATAGTCACATGTCAACCTTATTTTGCTTAATGTTTTTCCTAATCCCAAGTAGATTGATATAACAAATGACATTGATAACCATTTATCAATTCATTTGAGTATGCATGCATTCCATCAATCATACTCATCAAGTAGCCTGGAGATATCACTCTTCATAAGAGGAACAAATTCATCACTCTCACTATCACTCGTCTACAAGATTCCTGACATATCCAATCATAGCCTTTGTTGTTACCCTGTTATGGATAACATTTGACTAATTTAAAACATGTGATTCCTCATGTAGGAGTCGACAGTGAGTTTCAGTCATAGGACTTAAATATCACCACTGCATGAAAGCTACTTATGACATCAATCCATGAAGTGCTTTCATAGTGGGACAATCAAATACATGTTCCCTAACATGTATCTATGTTCTAAGTGACATCTCATATCCATAATTAGTAGAAAGTGATTATTCTCTTAGCAACATACTACCTTAGTTTATTATCATTCCCATGATAATAATCGATTACATATATTTAGAATAGTATTCCATTTACCTTATGGTTTTACTATCAAGTCACGCAGTTGATGACATAAGAAAAAATCAACTATTCCTGGAGATTTTATCTTCATAAAACATAATATTTCATAGATATGAAATGAAACGCTTCTTTATTAAATGATAATTTGAATGACAATGTACATAACTGATTGGGCTAGGACACTAAAACTAACATTCGTGTCTTATCGCAGACGCCTTGTTTTGGGTTTTTGAGGCTTGGCATGAAAACCTATAAGGGAGCTGCCATTTAACATCAAAATAACACAAAAGTGAGAGGAAAAATGTTAGGTAGTCGTGTGGGAACATCATGGAGTGAATTAATACCAAGATCGAGGACATCGTGCAAGAGATTGAAGATTTCTGTCATGGATTTTCTTTCTCTCTCTAGCTTTTTTTTGTATCTTGTTGTTTGTTTCTCGTTGTTTGTTTCTCTTCTATTATAAACTAATTATATTGAAGCATCTAGATTTGATGAACCCTAGGATGTTTTTATGATTGGGATTGTGTTTATTCATTCATTGATTCGAGTATTGCAATTTATGCTATGATTATTTATTGTTCTCTTAAATTGATTTTGCGCGCTATCAATTTAACCTTGATTTGTGCTTAGGTAACCGATAGGTTCCTTGTACGATAGATTACTCATATATGAAAGGAGTTCCATGCAAACCTAGACATAAGTCGACATAAAACTTTTGGATTAGGGTCAAACCTAATAGTGAAATTCATAAATCAATGTTAATCCAACGATAGGGATTTTAATTAGGAAGAGATTTTGGTTAATCAACCTAGTCGTTATACGTTAGATAACTTGAGAGAGAGCTTAATATATCATAGGAATTTCCACAGTCCAATTGCTTGAATAAATGATTGAATAACACATCGCCTTAGCTTAACTCGCTCTAGAGGATTTCAACATCTAGGTGCTACCTTTACATTGATTGCCAAAGTTAATTCTCACCTTTGCATTGTTTGTCCTTTTGGTTGCCATTATTTAATTTTATTTTCATTCATACCAATCGATATTGTTGGTTAGATAATAGTGTAAAAGTGAGTAGCTAGTAATCATAGTCTCTGTGGAATACGACACTCGGTGCTCATAAGTCCACTAGCTATAGATGATAGGTGCACTTGCATAAATCTATAGGTGTAGGCTGGATGATTACCATATGGAAAAATAAGAAGAACTCACGAGACAAGCCTGGTCACGATTTACACTAGTGATGTGTGCGTAAAAGAGCAAAAGAGACATCTTTAAGGATTTTGTGCTACGCTTGCAGAATAATTCTCAATGCATGTAGACGAAGATGATAACTGTCTAAGATAAAACCAAATTTTGTTGCAGTGTGTCAAATTTTTCAAATGAGAATATTATTTGACAATGATTCATATGATGTCAGGAAAGCACAGAGGTCTACGAACATAGCAAGGCATGCTAATCACGTAGACGAGGATGAGATGTACTACCTGACAAAATCAAGATGCTCATCAAATTTTATAATTTGAATATTCTTTGACATATTCACGTGAGAAATCAAGGTATGATCTTTGGAGACACATCAACGCACACAGAACTCGGTGTAGTGCACACAGAACTAAAGATATATGCACATAGAAGAAGGGTATATGCGCGCAGTTGACACTTGATGTCAAGCAGTAGTTATTGGAATATATGCAATGCATGCAAAAGCAAGAAAGTTGCATGTAGAACTATAATGAGCTTATGAACTATGCAGGCAGTACATGTGGTATGTACGTAGTATGGGCTGACGTCCGTAATTTTAGCTTTTTCCAATTATCTCACAACAGTTACTTTGGGATTTACAACAGCTAGTTCTTTGAGAGCCTCTATATATATACGTCCCTAGTCATGAGGTGATACAAGAACAAACTTTGATAGTGCATAAACTTTGTCATTTTTATTCTCGAATATATCTCTTATGGTGTTCTTAAGTTCTTACTTGCCAACTGAGCTGTTGATTTGCTATTTATTTACTAAGTTGGTGTAGGAATCTTATTTTCCATCTGAGAATAGCTTTGTAATCAAGCTTTGGTTGTTAAGCCTGATGATAGAATATGTTTCCTTTGTTTGGTTCCTTGAAAAACAAAAAAGTTTGATTTTCTTGTTTTGGCCAGTAAAAATAAGGTGTAGAAGGTTTTCTTGTGAGCCTGAAAAACAAGAGTTTGTAAATAGGTTGCCTCCACCCAAAAGTAAGGAATTTTAGTGGATTCAAACTCTCTAGTGAGCTAGAGGAGTGGACGTAGGTCAAAGAGGACCGAACCACTATAAATATCGAGCTTTGATCTTATATCTCTCACTTTCTTTTTATTTCAGTTCTGTGTAATTTTTTTTTTGATTTATATATTGTTTAGATTATCAAAACCTCAAAAAGATTTGAAAAAGGTTTTAACTTTAACAAAAAGTCCAATTCACCCACCTTTTGGATTGTCATATTGGGATTACATTTGGTATCAGAGCTAAGTGCTCATTATTAAGGCTTAACCACCTTAAGTATAAGATCCAACATGGCATCCTTAGGAGATATTTTCAAATATGAATGTTTATCCATTAACAAAGCTCCATTTTTTTATGGTAGTAAATACATTTACTGGAAAACAAGAATGATGGTCTTCCTAAAATGCCAAGCTGAAGAAGTGTGGGATGCAGTAGAGACATGTCCATACATTCCAAAGAAAATTGTGGATGGAGTCGAAACACTCAAACCAAAGGCCGATTAGATGGACAATGACAAGAAAATGGTCTTCTACAACAACAAAGCTATACACATTCTATTTTGTGCACTTAGAGATAGCACATGAAATCTTGAGGACATTAGAGATAGCTTATGAAGGTACTTCACCAGTAAAAAAGAATAAAGTCTTTCTACTTGTCCACAAGTATGAACTTTTCAAAATGAAGGAATGAGAAGACATTCAAGAAATGTTCGACAGATTCAATAATATTTTGAATGGGTTAAAGGATATTGGAAAGACATACTCAAACTTAGAACTTTTAAGGAAAATCTTAGGAGCTCTGCCAAAATCATGGGCATCAAACAAAGATACAATCTTGGAGGAAAATGACCTCAACACACTACCCTTGGAAGAACTTCTTGGTTCACTTCTTACCCATGAGATGGGATGGAAAAAACATGAGGAACAAGCATCAACAAGTTAAAGAGGAAGAGGAATGACTATGAAATCCAAGGTAAATGTCACGATCCGTTTTCGGACCATGACCGGCATAGGAGATGAACCGACTATGGGAGCTCGGCTCATCTCGGACAAGTCTCAGAGAACATAATACATATTCAAAACTATTACAAGCAAATTTAAAATCATTTAAAAATGTTTAACACCATTAATGCAGATAATTAAATAGAAATTCAAATTTCTTAAAAACATAAATTTTCATAACAAAATAATAATAACTATTTAAAAGTATGAAACATGTAAAATGTCAAATAGTTCTACAAGCCATCTATCCATAAGTATCCTAATGTGGAGTGACTACAAAATAACCAAAAGGACATGAACAAAAGGGCATGACTACACTTCAGAATGCCTCACCGAATATAAGGTTGTCGAAGATCGGAATCAACAAAATCACCTGCAAGACAGAAAATATACAGGGGCAAAATAAAAGAAGGGGGTCAAACCTAGTGAGAAATGACACTCCAGAAAGCCTCGTACGTGCCTCACAAAGCCAGTTTTGAAAACATTTTAAAAAAAATACCACATGCAGGTATAACTCAATATACATATATACATTATATGTACATAGTAGTGTTTCAAAACCATTTTGAAATCGTTCGCAAACAAGGCATACACATGCATGGACACCATTAGAAGCTTTAGCAAAATCTTTCAAAACATTTTCCAATCTTTAATAGAACTAACAAACTTTCAAAAATAAAGTTAAGTTTATCAAAAAAAAACCTTTTAGTTATCTGAGTAAAAAATCATGCTATGTAGATATCATGCAAAATGATATCCAGAGCTGATGATCACTGATCATATGCTGTGCTACATTAGAACTGTGCTGACTCGATCAGATCAGAATAAACTAGCAACCTTAGGAGTTCAAATAGTAGCCGACTCAAAAGGGTTAACAGCCTTAGGGGCTCTAAAAAGTACTCTGTCCACCCTAAGGGTCTCAAGACTGTAATCAAACAGATACTGATCTAAGAACATCCGCGAGCATTGCAGTCCCCATGCTCCAGCTAGATATAATTTTTCAGACTACAGAACAATATACTACTGGAAAATGAGCAACAACACAGGCTTACCCAAGTTTTGTGCCAAACAATCTAACATGGGACCAATAACAATATCATATGTGGACTCTGCCACTAAAAGCATGTGTAGACCTCCACCACTAAAAATATGCGTGGACCTTTGCCACTGAATACATATAGTAACGTGTGTTAGCTAGACACACAAATTACCATCTACTCTAGTAACTGAGTTTTCACATTGGGCACATCAACGTGTTGTTTCCTCACTAGGGATTCTTACCTCTTTTTCTTCTGTTGTATATGTTAAACCTCTTTTATAGGTGACATTTTGAACACTCAGCATCTTTTCGATACCTTGATCCTAGTAAGGCAATTCTTAACTTTAGTGAGTGCCTTTCGTTCGGACTCTACTTTGTTCAGTCGTTAGAGCTCCACATCGAGCTACTGTTGGGATACTGGGGTACACATTTTGTATTTTGGGATATTGACATTTTCTCTAATGGTTTTATATTTTATTGATATTTTCTATTATGTATACATATATATATTTATGGTTTTCTTTTATATATAAATGTTTTATATTTATAAATTTTTTGAATAAATAATTGGATGAGTGTCCTAAATGTCACCTGTAAAAGAGGTTTAACATAGACAATAGAAGAAAATGGGTAAGAATCTCCAGTGAGGAAACAACACTTCAGACCGCCTTATATGTGTCTCACAAAGACTGTTTTGAAAAACCTTTAAAAATACCGCATACGAATATACGTAGATACCATATAGTATACACACTACATTCATAATATATTTCTAAAATTTGTTTTGCAAAGACGTTTACATCCAGATCATACAACATGCATTCAGACAGTATTCAAAGTACATATATATATATATGCATATATATATTTGTGGATTCATAGTACGAGACCAGTTCAATTCAATTTTCCATAATAGCAGTGTGGACTCCGCCACCTAACTGCTTTAGAGCGTATATATGGTCAGATACACCGTTACCCCTATTACCCTGGTAACTA
This sequence comes from Flueggea neowawraea, assembly GCA_948243855.1. NCBI lineage: Eukaryota > Viridiplantae > Streptophyta > Magnoliopsida > Malpighiales > Phyllanthaceae > Flueggea > Flueggea neowawraea. The sequence continues at coordinate 17,977 of CAODLS011434290.1, read as the reverse complement.
GGGCCTTGACAAAGCATTAGTGTACAAAAAGCTACATACCTCGTAGCTAGGTGTCCCCATATTAGTGTGATATATACATAGCATTTCACAAAAAATCATGCACATTAGAGCTTATTCATTCTTATACAAAATACCGTTATATATATACCAATATATATATATATATATATATTAGCTTTCAGAGCAAAACATTGGTTATTAATAATCACATAATCTCGATTATTAATTGACCCAATAATTATTAGTCCGATTTCATAATATAGCCAGACATATCAAAATCAACATACTTAATTTGAAGACACAGTCTATGTGTCTGAAGTTGTCATTTTACTCACCTGGTATCCAACGCTGAGGACCCAATCAAACACCACTAGTGGGTGGCTGCTCGTGCTGACAGACACAAGAAGCTGTAACAAATATAGACAAAGCAAATATCAAAATGTGTGTAATACCCCGCCCGTTCCAGTTAGGTCATCTGTTATACCCCATTTAACTGTGGTTAAATTTTATTGATCCTGAATAAAATCTTGATGTGGGGAGCATGCTTGATGATTAAGGATGGCGATTGATGATGATGATCTGCAAGTTTGGATTGGTAGATTTGTTCTGGGAATATTGAGTTTGGGTTTATAAGTTAGGGATATGTTAGAAGTGAAATTTTTTGCATAATGTGCATTCAAGGAGGCATCTGCGTGCGTTGTAAGGCATCTGAGCACGTAGATCATCGAGCAGAAGTGAACTGAAGCTGTTGGAATTCATCTACACAGATGAACCTTCGTCTACGCAAGTAGAAGGTTTGTTGTGTGAGCTGAAGGTACTACAATGCGTGTAGATCAATGTTGAGATAGGCCGTGAATGTGCTTAAGCATGATAGCGTGTGTTGAAGGGTTCTGTGAGAGTTAATGGTCACATGGATGTAAACTGTGGACAAGTGGAGCAGTCTACGTGCCTTGTACACGTAGTATGCAAGTTGTTCTTTATCAGAGGATAAGCCGTGGGGATTTCAGGTCGTCTACGTGCATTGTCGAAGAAGTATGTGCACGCAAAAGGGACCTATGTTTAGGCCAAAAGTTGTTGAGCACCATCTACGTGCGCTGTGGGAAGGTCTATGCACGTTGAACATCTTCTATGCACGTAGATGATGTACAAAACACGTTGATGTGCCCAGAAATGTTGAAAATGAGTGAAACGCTGCGTTTGGCTTGATGGGTCTATAAATACCCCCTCACCCGACCTTCGTCCGTCATTCATCATTTTCAATCTCTCTCACTCTCAAATAATTTCTTTGACTTTTTCCTTGCTCTCCCAAGGTCTCTAACCATCTCACGACGTAAGATCATCATTCTAATCTCTTTTTTTCACTCATTTCTTCGTTAACTCATTTCATACCTTGAATTTCTGCATCTCGTTTGGGTTCGGTTTGACCTAGGTTTTTGGATTTGAGTGATTCTATCAAAAAAGGAAGTTTTAGGGTGTTAGATTTTGATAGAACAAAGCTAGAAACACTTAGATCTAGTGTTATTTGTAGAGATTTGAGGTTGTTCATAAATGGGTTCAGTTGGTGATTGTTTGGTGAATTTGAGTTTGATCTGTTGATTTCTGTTGTAATGGGAGTTGTCTGATGGTTGATTTTAGTTGTTAGAGGTCCGAAATGTAAGGATTTAACTTCGATTTTGGAGATTTTTGAGTTTGGATGAAATGGGTTTGTTGGAAGCTAGGGTTTCGGTGGTGGATGATTTTCTGGCTAGATTTGGAGTTGATCTTGTTATATTTTGGTATTTCGAAGTTAGAAATGCATGTATTTGAGTTGGGTGTTGTGGTTTGATGATTTATTTCTTTGGGTCAAGGGAAATCTGAATTTGTGGATTGGAAACCTTGATGATTTTGAGGTTAATGGTTGGAGTGGATGTTGGATTTATGTTTAGGAGGTTGATTATAGTCAAGGTGGGTGATTAGTTCAGCTCAGTATCAGCTGGAACGAGATTTCAATGTCCTTAGGTTGCATCTGCATCACATTCATACATTGGTACTGTCATAGTACTAGTATCACATTCTAATCCATTTGATATGATTTGTTGTTTAAGTTTTGTGTTTTGATCGGCGAGGCTAACCGGTTATCGGGGGTGTGTGACCGAACCATTCAGCTTAGATATCTACGTGAGTGGATATTATCTTCAGTCACATAGGTTGTGTCTTCTAAACCTATATAATTTTTGATGTGTTTGTACCTTTGCATGTAAATCAGAATTATTAAAGGATCAGTAAATCCTATAATCTGGATTTGATGAAACCTTGGATGGAAATCAGTTGAAATTTTGTATGCACGATTTCTAAATAAATAATAAGTTTTAATATTTATTTTAACCTTTTGTAAAATGTATTTTTGCTTGGGATTTGAAATATTCTGACCAAATGTTTTATTTGGAGTTCTGAATGCTTTTCTGAACAAATGTTTCGTAAGGAGATAGTTGTATTTTGGAAATGACTACTTATTTTGTATACTCTGAGGATTTTATAAGTTGCATGAGTTTTTGGAATAAAACTGTGACTCGGGACACCTATGCTACGGGGTGAATGTAGCCTTTGGTACACCACTGATTTGTTATGGCCTAGCTACCAGGGTGGTTGGTAGTCATGTTGCCCTGATCAGGCATATGATTGTATATTGAATGTGGCGGAGTCCACGTGTGACTTGACTGGATCAATTGCAGGAGTCCACGATCGATTGTGATACTGTTTTGGTCCATTGTCAGTATTTTTGTGATACCATGGTTTTTACCAAATTTGGTGAGTCTGTGTTGTTGCTCATTTTTCAATAGTATATTAATGTATTGTAGTATATCTTGCTGGAGCACGTGGACTGCAACACTTGCGGATGTACTTAGATCCGTTCTGTCAATTACAGCCTTGAAACCCTTAGGGTAGACGAAGTACTATTTTGAGCCCCTAAGGTTGTCGGCTATTAGCCCTCCTGAGTCGGGCCTTATTTGGACTCTTGAGGTTTCTACCTTAGTATGATACGGGAGGATCAGTGATTATCAAATCTTTTATATGTATGAACGTTTTGGAACTTCTGATAACTAAAAGAGTTTTTTATGAACCTCACTTTATTTCTGAAAGTTGTTAGTTCTACTAAAGATTGGAAAATGCTTTCTGTATGAAAATACTTTGGAAAGTTTTCGTCTGAAGATGATCTAGAAATCTCTGTCTGAAACTATTTTGAAATACTTTATCTGAAAAATATTTTGGAAGTTTTGTCTGAAGCTATTTTGGAAAAGTAAAGACAAGTTTTGGTAAATCTTTTGAAAGAAAATATTTTGGCTATTTCGTAATTTGAAAACTAAATATTTTATTTGGAAAAATATTTTTCTATTATGTATATCTATATGTTGTTGCTTTGTGTGCGAAAGTTTTCAAAATGATTTCCGAAAATATTATTACTCAGTATATAGTGTGTATATGTATGCATATTTATATCTACATATGGTATATTTTGAACGATTTTCAAAATGATTTGTGAGGCACGTATGAGGCACTCTGGAGTGCCATCCCTCACTCATCTAACCCCCTTCTTTTATTTTGTCCATGTATATTTCTTGTCTTGCAGGTGATTTTGTTGATATCGATCTTCGGCAACCCTATATCCAGTGAGGCATTCTGAAGTGCAGTCATGCCCTTTTGTTCGGGCCCATTTTTTGCTATTTTTTAGTCGCCACACACCGGGATACTTGTGGGTAGATGGCTTGTAAAATTATTTGGCATTTTAAATGTTTTATACTTTTAAATATTTATTACTATCATTCTGTTATGAAAATTTATGTTTTTAAGAAATTTAAATTTCTATTTAATTATCTACATTAAATGGTTTTACATATTTTTGACGATTTTAAATTTTTTCATAAAATTTTGAATATGAATTCTGTTATCTAAGGCTTGTGCGAGATGGGGACGGGACTTCCATAGAGGATTCATCTCGTACGCCGGTCATGGTTCGGAATTGGGTCGCGACAATGTGATATTGTGATGATACCAATACATGATATGCAAATGCAGATGTGGACCCTCATAGTCACTGAAAATCTATCTCGGGAGTGTATCTATCACCCTCGACCCAAAATATAAAATTTATGTAAAATTACAGTCAGGTCTTCGACCAATGTAAAATTACGTTTTAGTCATTGAGACTCAACAAATTACAAAACAGTCTCAAATGAATACTGGGATTACCAACTAAACATTCATAAGTCAGAATTCTCAAATTCTATCTTGAACTTCTAGAAATCGCGAAACTAGCCTAATTCCTCAAAATTATAAATATGTTTCTAAGTTCTCCAAACTTACAAATCTAGAACTTGACTTTTCAAAATTTCAAATCTATACTCCCAATTTTCAGAAATTACAAGTCCAGAGTAAACTTTCTAGAAATTTGCAAAGCTATTAAAGCCATAAATTTATTCTCGATTCAACCGATAAATATCGAAATCAATCATGTATCCTAACTCTAATTGATCCCTTGAACATGAATCCAACCTCAGATTTGACAAATAAACTCCCAAACGTTCTAAAAATCATCAAATTTGAACCTAACCCTAGGTCTACCAAAAATTCATCAATTCTTTCAATTCAAAACTTGAATCGTGTTTATCTAAGTCCTATATGATATATTCTAGCATCCTCTAACATCCATTCATCACGAATCATCCGAAAATTGAAACCCATTTCATTTTCGGCCTAAAATGCATTTTCATAAATTAATGCATGAAAATGAGTTTAAAAGGAAGAAAGGATGTTGATCTTACCTCAAAAATTGATTGGAAATGTTGGGGAAACAATGTGAAAGCTTTTCAGACCGATTGAGAGAGATTTGAGTGAGAAAATCACAAAAAAGTCAAGTTTCGGCCGTTTTAAGAGCTGCAGATCAAAATGCATTGTTTCGACAAATACAAAGGCGACGTACGTTATACACAGGCTCAACGTACGCTGTGGTCGTGCACAACGTACGTTGTACTTGACAACGCACGTTGTGAAGCATCCAATAGCCACGGATTTTTAGAAACACAACTCAATGTACGTCGTATCATGGAAACGTACGTCGATCATCCTCGCATCCCAGATAACGTACGTCGTACCAAGCCAATGCACATTATGATGCTTTTCCAGATAACGTACATCTTCCTCACTCGATAACACACATTGTACTTAAGTCAACGAACGTTGTTTACTCTCAAATCACATACTTGACATTTCACACTTCCCAATGTGTATCAAACCTCCCTCTAGATTCGACAATACCTAATCCTCAAAGATACGTCCAATTGTCCTCAAGATCAAATCGGACTTGGTCAGAAAAAATACAATATTCATAACGAAAATAGGCGGAATATTACATCGGGAAGTGTAATTGTTAACCAAACATAGAATATCAAACTTCCAGGAAAGTTGTTTTTTCCAACCAAACATAATTGATATACACTTCTCAGGAAGTAACTTCCTAGGTAGTAACTCTTTAGAAAAGTACTTTCTGAAAAGTTAAACCAAGTAAGTTCTAATAGTTTCTTCTCTATGAAAATGATGGTAAGATAATTCAATTCCTAGATTATTGGCTAGATATTCAGTACCGATAATCTGAATTTATTTTTTAGGTTTGACTGCAGTGGTATCGATCAACTACCAAAGTACATGAAATTCCTACATCGAGCTATCTTAAATTATAAGGATCAATTGGAAGAAGAGTTAACTAAGCAAGGACAATCTTTTGGTTCCTATTATGAAAAGGAGGTGGTAAGAAATTTGCACTCTTTTTTTGCTTCTTTCTTCTATGATATTTGTGATTGTTGGGATAACTCCCCAAATTTCACATTGCCTAGGAGGGAGTTTTCTAAAATTGTGAATCTCACATAGCGTAGGTGTAAGATAGACAAGGGTTCTCTCCCCTATAAATAAGTCTTGAGTCTTAATTATTTTATATCACAAATTATATACTAAGTTAATAGAGATGGTGTGACTTGAGCTTTGGTTTAGTAAGAATGAAAGAGTTTTTTACAATTTTTTTGGTCTAAAAATTGCAATTTTTACTTTAATGGATGTCGTAAACATAAGTCTATTGAAAAACTGAATCACGTTAAGAATTTTTTACCCAAATCTGCACATATCTCAAAATTTTTAGAAAATTTGACTTTCTTTTAAGTTATTGTATTTTTTATTATTATTTTCATCTTATGTTAAACCATCGACTCTGATACCAGTGGTATCCTAGATTGTCATTGATGTTTGTATTCCATTAACCAGCACTTTGTACTCATCCTATACATTAGTGCCATTTTCGTTAGGGATACACAAAAATCCACCCGATCCACTAAAACCACTAAATTCAATCCAAACTAAACCAAATTAAGTGGATAACCACTTAAAATGATTAATTTTGGATGAGTTTTTTTTAAATCACTAAATATACTTCGGTCATGATTTTGAAATTTTCAAAATCCAACCCAACCGAACCGAATTACTATCAACTACTTAATAATAACATTTTTCTAGTTTAGACATGAAATGCCTCTATATTTGATTTACTTTATGTTTAAAGCATTAGTGTTATAGCATGTATTCTTGTATTTTATTGAGTTAATTTGTTCATATATCTCAAATCTTTAAATTTAACCCGAACCCTAAATTCCACTAATTTTAGAATGTTTGAAATTATATGATCATTCTATTTCTGAGTTTGTTTTTGGTCCAAATACTATCACCAATTGAATCGAACCATAAACTACTGAATTAGTTTGTGGGGTTGAATTAGATTAAGTGGTCAATTATAGCTTTAAATACAGAAAATTAATCACCACGGTTCGGTTGGTGGTTTGTGCTACAAATCGAACCACGTTCAACCCTAACTTTCCCACTCATTTCCGTCTTATATTAGACCATCAACTTTGATATCACTTATAAATACTAAGGGCCCTCAGCGGCAATCACTTAGAATGAATCTAGTGAGTACCGACAACAAAATATCCTCTACACCTATATGCCATTCACTTACACTACACTTTAATATGTAATTCTTCTTTATTCTCCACATACATTTTAATTAGAACCTATAACTATTATAAGATTAAGACGCTTTCTCAGTGGTTTATTGACTTTTAATTGGCTATTATCTTCTGAAAACTGTTTGCTTGATATAACAACAAGAAGTTTGAATGTCTCTAATATTTTTCTCCGGGAAATAATCAGATGAAAGAAAGTATACAAGCATACCTTGTGGAGGCAGAGTGGCGCAATAAATGTTATGCGCCTGCATTTGGCGAGGACATGAATATTGCTTTGGTCACCAGTGGCATCCCATATTTTGCAATTACAGCACTCCTGGGAATGGAAGATGTGGCAGGGATCAAGGAGTTTCAATGGGTTAAAAGCATGCCTAAATGTGTTAAAGGGTTGCAGATAATGGCTCGTCTATGCGATGACATCAAATCTGTAGAGGTAATCTAGCTTAAAAAAGAATGGCCATCACAGAGAAACAAAAATATATTCAATTGTACAGAGAAAGAAAAACTATATGGTGCTCTTACAACGAACAATACATTCAATATTTTCAATTATTTTCTATCATTAACGGTTATCGGCACTTCCTTTGTCAACAAATATTTTCTTGCTTTCTCTAAAATTTGAACCATTATTCTTTTTTTACAAATGAAGTCCATCAAATTCAGTTTATTTATCTCTGAAATAATAATTTGTTGGCAGAATATTTGGGACTTTTAACTAGTATTGGCACTCATATGTATATTTTTTTTTTAAAGATAAGTTGACACTCAAATAGTTAAAATATCAAATTAGACTAAATAATCTATCAATTCCTTTTATCAATTCATAATCTAGTTATGCTAAATATTTATGTACAGCATGAATTTAAAAGAGCACATGTAGCAACAAGCCTGGAATGCTATATAAAAGAACATGGAGTGTCAAAGGAGGAGGCAATTCAAGCATTGAAGAAAATGATTAGAGATGCATGGAAAGACATGAATGAAGCGTCAATGAGCCCTACTGCTGTGCCAATGCCTATCCTCGTGCTACTTCTTAATTGTGGTTGCACAATGGAATTTATGTACAAGCATAGAGATGCATTCACATATTCAGATTGTGTGAAGAATGATATTAGCTCTTTGCTGATGGATCAGATAACAGTTCAAGAGAAATCATAAGGGGACTTTAGGATTTTTGGAAATCCAAGTGTGAAACCCTTCTATGCCCTTATTATCTCGATACAGTTTGTGATTCTTTTAGTTTTAAACCTTATGTGATGGCAATTTCCACTTGATTTGAATAACGGTATATTGCGACTAAATATCTCTTGTCTGTTGTATTGTTTTGTATTTCGGAGTACTGTCTGCTAAAGAAAACTCATATTTTACTCTTCTGATAATGGAAAATCTGATTAAGCATATAAAGGGTTGTCCATAATATTTGCATGTTATATATATTTTTCATGAGTCGTTTCCCTTGAAGCTTTTCTCATCTAGAATATAAAAGAATATCCTAGGGAAAAATCTTGCGAATATATTATAGTATATTATATATTACATTATTCATTAGTTACTTTTGTTGACAATCATAGTTTTATACTTTTATCAGCAGCATTTAGAATTTCAAGTTTATCTGCTCGGGTATTTAAAAATGCGAGGCTAGGAATTTGCTGTCTAAAAAACAAAAAATCAAGGATCTCTTCATAAATAGTTTTGGAAAATTTGTCTTTAGTTTCAAGCGATTAGTCAAAGTTCTCACATTCAGAGAATGGAACGATTATTTGGTGATCAATGCAAGCCAAAAGAGACTCAACTAACATATATGCAAGCGGAACCATTGATTAGTCAAAATAGTCCCTAATTTGTGTTTGCAGTCAGAATAGTCTTTAGTTTCATGTGATTAGTCAAAATTCTCGCATTCACAGATGAAACGATTTATCTTCCCTTAATATAAAATGACATATTTGGTGATCAATGCATCGGACATGTCCAGCTAATCAAGAGATATGGTAGTTCCTTCTTTGGCAGTTCTCGAATGATAGGAACTTTACCACTTTCTGGACTAATATTTGTTAGGAGATTGTCCCCTTATACTTTCATTTCCTGAGCTGTTTATACTCGGTATTCATAGTCATTGTGCCTATACATGGATTTATTTCATTAAATTTAAATATGAAGTTTCATTATATGATTGAGAAGTTTTTTAACCATCCCAATATATCTTTTCAATGTAATTGGGAAGGTGAATTCCAAGTTCTCACTCAATATCTTGCTAACATTGGTATAACTCAACGCTCCTGGTGCTCTATACTCCTAAAGAAAATGGCAGTTATAAGTGAAATTATAGGTACATTTGTGAAATGGGTCTAGCTATGTTGCATCACGCGTTATTTCCTAAACAATATTGGACTACGCTTTTGCAGTTGAAGTTTATGTCATAAATCGTTGCTGTTGGAGAATTTTTGGTGGTGCCATTAATGGAGTTGTTGTAACACCCATACTCGTATAATACACATTTGTATAATCTATGGTATATAACAATACTTACATCTATACAAATAAATTTATAGTAAGTCTTTCAGGATAGAACTAGCAAAAGAGTTACAATAAAATGTTCACAAATAAACTAACAAGACTCGTAGGCATAAACTATGTATTATATAATACAAGCCAAGTCTAGTAGACAAAGGTACAATGTATCATGAGCCATGAAAATCTCATCTTTAAACCTTATAAAACACACGGTAAGGAGAGAGAGAGAGAGAGAGAGAGAGAGAGAGATCATGGCATCCCAATCTCTGTCATATCACTATGTGTGCAAGTTTGAAAAATGGGTTCAAAAGCTAATATGCTAGTACCTGGAAAAAAATTTGCTCTTTATATAAGTCTGCAACTCAATGAGGAACCCAACATATATTAAATATTATGTAAATGTATAGTTTATACAAGCACTCCATCAGGTAATGTAATCCAAGTTTGTTTTATTCAGTAATGGCCCAATATGTAGAGTATTGCTCCGGGTTTTTAATATAACAGATCTCAAATATCTATCCAATACCAATAGAAGAGATCTGAAGGTCTAGCCACATCTGATAGAATTGATCCATAGGTCTGATCCAATAAATCAAATAAATTATTGGCTAGCCTAATATAGTAGAATGGATTCTAGAGCTGGCTCCTACGAGCTTTACAATGCATAAGACTTAGTTCCATCTACCTTCTCATATAATCAATATTTCCAATAAAATTACATAATCCTGAATACATTGGTCATACCATTCCTTTTAGTCCATATGAAATCAGATGCAGAACATATATACAATGTATCTCAGCAACATTTCTAATAACTCATATATTATGTCCAGCATATCATCAGCAATATTCGAGTGCATAGCCTCTAAGAATTCACCAATAGAACATAATTAGATCATGGACAATATCTCAAACCAATAATTCCACATATCTCATATCATTTCATAGTATAAAGCACGCAATGGATTCACTCACAAGACAAAACAAGTTTCAATCTCGTAGCTCGCCTATGAAGCCTCCCTGCTGCCCTTCTCACCTAATACACAAATTCACACTATTTCCTTTTCCTTTCAATATAGAATGCACATGTACCATTATATGCATGCGATGATCGAATGTTGCATGTTCCAATGTTGAAACTTCTAATATGTGCTTATACATGCAATTTAACATGAACTAAGACATTTTCATATGTTTTAGACCACGCTTATAAGCGTCTAATATTTAACGACAAATGACAAAATGCAAATCAAGTCTATTTACACATTCTGGCTAGTTTGTGTTATCTTCTCGTGTTAACAACCAAACACACTCATTCTATTCCCAAATTTAAACCACATATAAAAAATATATAAGGGTTTAATTACACAAAATCAGACTCTATGTTGCTGAAATGAGGTCTACGTTGAACTACAGCTTCCGCCAGATTAGACCTGTTTACACTTATTCGTATCCACTGTCCATTATACTCATACATAAGCTCTAAAAATTTATAGAGATACACTAGAAACATAAATAAACAACTTTTATGTTTTACACTTTGACTACATCTGTCTCTAAATGTCTGAAAACAGGGATGCAAATACAGACTAAAATCTAGATGCAAACAGAACCATATTCCAATTCATATGAGTTTATGCTTAATTCATTATATAATCCATTTATTTAACATTGATACTTCTAAATAAATGTTTTAATGAATATTAAATAGATAAGAATGGAGAAAATCACTTACTTTGTTCCTAGGATGTAGTAAACATAAAATCGACATGCTCTACGTTTCCTATCGAATTTTCTAAGAAAATATGTTCCTCTCCTCTTTTCTCTCCCTTTTCCCTTTTGTTTTCTCTCTAATAGATTACCTGAGCAAGAAATGAATATGTTCTCATTGTTAAAGTTCTAATTTTATCATGTTTATCTTAAGCACGAGGTGGCGAGGTCCTTAAAAGGTCCAATCAGAAGCTTCCAATTTTCTTCTTTCTATCTACTCCTTTTTCTTATATTTGTTACACATAAGCATGTCTAAACTTGCAGTAACCAAATAATACTTATTTATATAACTATCTTGATTTAACTACTAAACCACCTATTTACCCCTCTTTCCTAGTTGTTTCAGTTTTGAACGGTGGTTCTCCTATCGATAAACCTTGTACCATTCTCGTAATTTTTTATAAAACATTCTCAAACCATATGGGCAAACTATGCAATGTCAGATCAATGCATATATCATATGTCTATCATATGCAATGCATGCTCGTGTATATGCAATTTTGGTCATGGTCGTGACAGTTGTGAGAGTAAGGAAGAAAGAAAAAGAACACAACGATTTATAGTGGTTTGGCCAACCGTGCCTACATGTACTAGCCAATTTCCCACTTAGGATTTTCCCAATTCACTATGTGATGATTGATTATGGCTCAATCCAACAAAGTCTTACAATAAGGTTGATGGCGGCTCACACCTCTAAGGCCAACACAAGGTTGATTCCCGACTCAAACCTCTAAAGCCCTCACAACATTGTTTTCCTAAGATTTACAACTAATATTTCCCACACCTAAAGTGTATACAAAAGGAAAACAAACAATAAAGCACTATGCTAGAGTTTGGTGTAGGAGCTTGATGTCTTTGATTTAATCTTTGGTGTTTTTGACTTTTAGAATTAATAGCATTGTTAGCACAATGATACCATATGGTGTTCCACCATTTCTCTGCCCTTTCTTGATGTATTTATAGCCTTTATATGCCATGTGACTGTTGGAGTTGAGAAACTAGCAGTTAGAGTGCATTTAATGTTGCTTTTGCAGTTTGGATGCTTCTTAACATACGTTACACCAATGATTACGTACATTGCCTGCACTTTTTCCAGTTGACGTACATTTTCCTTCCCTTAACATATGTTTATCATGTCTCAGCTTCCTTAATGTACGTTACACATGCTTTACGTATGTTATTTTGTCCCTTAAGCATCCAGTCTCTTCTGTTTCCATTCAGCATCAACCTAACGTACTTTATGCTTTTCTTAAGTACGTTAACTTTCCCTAATGTATGTTATGTTCAGCATCAAACCATATGCCAAAATCTACTCTCACCTCACTTTAAATTATGAGTCCTTATTAGCAGCAGTTGTCTCCATAAAGGCTATCATTGTTTGAATCTTAAAATCGGTCATGTCTTTATTCATATATATCATTCAATTTGATAATCCTCATTTCCCTTCATAACTTTGATCTAGACTAATTTTCCAAGTGTCAAAACATTATCCATTCCATCATTTATAAAGTCAAAACATTATCCTTTCCATCATTTATAATGTCCAACCCCTCTCAATGTTGTCCACTCATGTGTTATGTCTATCTCCACCAAATAGCATCTTCATCTCCCATCCTCCATAACGTGCATTTGTCTCTTCACCTATCCTCCCAATCCTTATTGAAAAGAGCAAAAAGTTGCTACAATAATTAATAAACTGCAGCAGTGAATAGAGCACAGAGTTTGCGGAGAAGAGATGATATTTGTAACACCCATACTCTAATAACACATATTCATATGATAAATATAACAAATATACATATACAAAGATTCACAACAAGATGTTCGTAGATAAAACTAGCAAAACTTATAAACATAAAATATGTCATATAGTACAAGCCAAATCTGCTAAGCAAAGGTGTTATGAGTGATAAGCCATGAAGATCTCATCCTTAAAATCCTATATGGACACGTGGTAAGGAGAGAGAGAGTGATCGTGGCATTCCAACCTTGGTCACATCGTTGTATCTACAAGCCTAAAAAATCGACTCAAAAGCTAACCTGCTAGTATCTAGAAAAAAGTTTGCGTTTTATATGAGTCACAAGTCAATGAGGAACCTAACATATATCAAACATTATATAAAGGTACATTATATACAATCAATTCAATAGATAACAAATTATCCATATACAACAAGTATGCAATGCAAGTTCATTTCATTTGGTAATGGCACAATATGTCAAGTATTGACTTGGGTTTCCAATATAATAGATCTTAAGGATATTTTTAATACCAATAGAAGAGACTTTTAGGTCTAGGCACATTTGCTAAAACTGACCCGCATATCTGATCAAATAAATCAAATAAATCGTTGGTCAGCCAAATATGGTAAAATGGATTCTATAGTTGTCTCCTAAGAGTTTTACCCCACATAAAACTTAGTTCCATCTACTTTCTCATACAACCAATATTTCCAATAAAATTGCATATGTCTGAACACATTGGCCATACCGTTCCTTTTAAGCCATATGAGATCATATGCAGAACGAAGCCCAATAACATTTCGAATAGCTCATATATTATGTCCCAATAACATTTCGAGTGCGTAGCATATAATAATTCACCAATAACATGCGGTCAAATCAATGAATAATATCGCAAACCAATAATTCTGCATATTTCATATCATCTCATAACTATAGCAATATATCAGAAAATATACAAATATAGCACATAAATCATGTAATGAGTTCACTCACAAGAAAAAACAAGTTTGAGTCACTCATCTCACCTCTGGAGCCTCTTCGTACCCCTTCTCACCTATCACACATGTTCACACAATTGCCTTTCACTACAAAATGCGTATGTACCAGCATATGCTTGCAATGCTCGAATGGTGCATATTTCAATGTCAACACTTATAATATGTAATTATACATGCAATTTAGTATGAATTAAGACATTATCATATGTTTTAGACCACTCTTATAGGTGTATAATATTTAACGACCATTGAGGGAATACAAATCATACATATTTACGCATTCTGGCCAATTTGAATTATCCTCTCCTGTCGACAATCAAACGAACTCATTATATCCTCAAATTTAAATCATATACAAAACACATATAAGGGTTTAATTATTACAAAAATCAAACTCTACATTGCCCAAATGAGGTCTACATACAATATCAAACTACAACTTCCACTATATTAGACCTCTTTACACCTATTGATAGGTATTGTCTGTTATAATTATATGTAGGCACGAAAAAATTATAGAGATATACTAGACACACAAATAAACAACTTTATGCTTTGACTACATATGTCTCTAAATGCGTCAAAATAAGGTTGCAATATAGACTAAAACTAGATGCAAACAGATCCATATTCCAATTCATATGAGTTTATACATAAATCATGCTCCAATGCCTTTATTCAACATTCAGACATGTAAATACATGTTATAAAGAAAATTAAACCAATAAAAATGAATAAAATCACTTACTTTACTCCTAGGATGCAGTAGACATAAAATCGACTAGTTCTAGGTTTCTAATCAAATTCTCTAAGAAAATATGTTCTTCTCCTCTTTTCTCTCCCTTTTCCCTTCTATTTTCTCTCTATTTTATGATCTGGGTATGAAATGAACCTGTTCTATGTGTCCAATTTCTGACTTTATCATGTTAAGCTTAAGCATGAGGTCGTGAAGTGCTTAGGAGGTCCAATCAGGTGCTTCCACTTTTCTTCTTCCTATCAAATAATTTTCTTATGTTTGTCACTCAAAAGCATGACTAGACCTACAGTAATCAAATAATATCTATTTATACAACTATCTTGATTTATTACAAAACCACCAATTTACCCTTTTTTCCTAATTGTTTCACTGTTAAACCCTAGTTCTCCTACCGATAAACCGTTTATCACTCCCATAAGTTTTTGTAAAACATTCTCTAACCATATGCACATTGTATACAATGTCAGATCAATGCACATATCATATGTATATCGTATGCAATGCATGTTCGTGTATATGCAATTATGGTCACAGTCATGACAATATTTTATGTTGTATTATTCACGAATTGGAAGTGACTATTTATATACTTAAAAAACAAATAAAACAACATAAAAATCTGAACTGATTTCCAGTTTATTGGCCACTACTTCACTAATTAACTGATAACCAAAAAACAGTAATTTTAGCAACTGAAAATATACAAACAACCAGAATTTTTAGATTGGAACAATCTGCAGAATATTAATTACCAAGTCAACTTTGAATTAGTCTTCAACAATCCCTCTTGATTCAAAGTTCCTAACACCAAGCAAGGCTTTTAAGTAGCAAAATTTTGTCTTTCGCAAAGATTTTGTAAGAATATCAGCTAGTTGCTCATTGATGTTGCAATACTTTAAAATTATCTCTTCTTTGGAACCCAAATCTCGAATGAAATAAAAATGAATATCAAAATGTTTGGTTCTGCTATGATATAAGCTATATTTTTTGTCATGAAGATTGTTGCCTTATTATCACAAAATATCTCAGTTGCTCCTTTTGTTCTTGTTGAAGTTCAGATAACATTCTCCTCAACCAAATGGCTTGACAAGCTACTGAAGTTGCTACAACATATTTAGCTTCTGAGGATGATAGTGTTGTTGTGGCTTGCTTCTTTGAGCTCCAAGTGTAATGCCCTTGGTAATTTTTCATGCATGACATTCATAAACAATATGCATATTTCATAATATAGTATCATATTTAAGTGAAAACATGCATTAAATTTTTAGCTTGGTAGTTAATTGTTATAAGAAATTAAGTTGTGGTAATTTTTGAATTATTTAAAAATTTTATGGGTTAAAAATAGAAAGAAAAAGAAAGGGGTAAGATGCTCTTTAATGATTGGGTAAAGTGTCCCTTGGAGGTGGATGGTGGGAATGGGCTCTTTAGTAATTGGATGAAATTTTCTTATATAAAGACTAAGAGAGAGACAAGGAGTGGAGTTGTAGAGAACATTGTTGTAGGAAAAAAAAAAAAGAGGAAGAAGATGAGAGAGAGAGATTTAGAACATTTTCATCAAAAGTTTTGTATAATTAAAGAATGATTAGAGAATTCAAGAATACATCATAAGCTAGAGAATTGATCTTGGTAAGTTCTTTACTTTATCACTTGATTTAATTGATTTCTAAATAAGGATTTATGTAATATGTAGAAACAAGAAGAATTTCATAAATAATCTAAAAATCTAGGATGTAATCAGCAAGATGGTCAACTGATTTTGTCATAAGCATGTCCATTAAGAATGATTTTATGAGTTTGGAATTCGGGTAGCAGGGCTGTCAAAGTACTGGATGAAACATGCATATTGTTTAGCGATTATCTCGAGTTGTGTAACTCCACTTCTACTGATTTTTGATGATATGGAAACTTTAAGATGTCTTCTAAAACTTTGATCAGAGGCTAATTGCTGCAATATGGTTATGAATATCAAACAAACATTTTACTGCTTTGTTGTGTAACAAGATTTGACCTAGTTGTACCAAAAATGGCATAATTTAAATTCTAGAGATTCAATTCGTGTGATTCTTGTTTTAAAAGAAACTATACAAACTGGAGTATAACTGATATAAACATTAGGGCTAAATAATATGTATAAAATGTTTGTGAGAATTTTAAAATCAAAACAGAGGAGCTTTATATTAGTGTTAGGCATTTACTTAACAGAAAAGCATAAGCATGTGTGATTACTTTTATGAAATATTCATTTGGATATCAAAATAAGAATATATTTGAAATTATTAGGAGCAAACAAACAAGTGGAGGATCCGAGGGTTGTCCAAGAACCTTGATGTGCTAGGAGTTGAAGCAAGTTTATAACTATGTTTTTATATATTTAATATTTCATGCGCATTAAATAAAGTGGTAACGTGACTATGTGTCCTATAAATAAGTTGATAAGAAAGGAGATTGACAAGAGTTTCATGAGATTATGAATAAGATGTGGAGATGTGGCATGTAAATGCTTTGACATGTTTCTTTTGTTTGGTGGCTTGGTTATAGTATAAGTGTGAAGAATTATGTGCTTTAAAGGGTGATTATGAAAAATATGTGTAGGAAATATTGTACTGAGATGGGTTACTTGACTTGAAAATTTTGTTCATGAATATGATGGGGGTGTCGGAAAGAAAATGAATTGATGTATTCTACGTAGTTGATTATTTTGTTGTGACAATATTGTTATATTTGGGAAGTGTGTAATAATACCTTTTTGACTAATGGTTTGACATTCTCTTAATATTTGCTTACATAATAGGGATCAATAAAGATTTGAAAAGAACAAAGTGAGACATGTGGATGCGACCCTGTTTATATTGGCATTGGACATAGCTGTGTGATATGCTTTATAAGCGAATTATATTTGGCTCTAGGCATAGCTCTGTGATCAGCCATTGGCTCTATGTGATTAAAAAGAGGGGCTCGCTAATACATGTGGAGGAGGAGAAGATGATGAGGGAGTATATTGTATCACTATTTTGTAAGCAATTATTAAGAAAGAATTCCTATTGATGAATGTAAGATGATGCGTGTTGAAGAGTAAATAAGTATGTGTTGATACTTTCCTATCATTATGGTGTGATTTCTTATCTGTGTTGTTCTCTTATGATTATTAG
>CAODLS011434147.1:0-12089 GCA_948243855.1 Flueggea neowawraea | reverse complement strand
TAAATGGTTTAATACGGTAAATAAGCCGATTAAAAATATGAATTTGGGTAGTTTCTGTTCTCCGAGGCTTGTGCGAGATGGGCCGGGCTTCCACAGACGGTTCGCCTCGTACGCCGGTCGCGGTCCCGGGAATGGGTCGTGACACATAGTTTGACTAAGTCTTCTTTAACCATAATACATGTTGATTAAAACACTTAATTAAGAAAGGAGTCATTATTCTTGTGTGACAAGAAAAAATAAAAACAAAAACACTTAGTTAAATATGTCTTAACATGTGTACCCTTCGGAGGAGAAGAAAAGGGAACTACACTGCTCTACATTATATCTGAAACAACAACAACAAAAAATGATTCAAAAATTAGAATTTAAAAATGAAGAGAAAAACAAACACTATGACGAACTAAATCCGGTGATAAAGCAAAAAAAATAGAAAAAAAATTACTAAACAACAAACCCTAACTACATAATCAAGATACATATACATCAATGAAACCGAGAACAAGGAAACGACACTTACAACGATAATCTCTAAAGAATGACGGTTACAAAAACACTAAACAAGATGGTGGAAACACACAAACGACGATCAAACAAAAAAACGAGAGAGAAAATCGTCGAAGGCAAAACGACAAAAAATAAAAAGTGAAAACAAGTTACCCAAAAAGATGCCTTATATATTTAGGTATTTCAGAAATTATAATCCCACAATGTGCATTTGAGAAATTTCAATACACCAGGAGACACAATAGAAATTATAATAGCAAAAATAGACTCATCGTGTAATTTCCTCGAGAAATTATTCAAAATTTCAACTTATTTTATACGGAAAGTAAGGGCGTCCATAAAACTAAATTTTCATTTAAAAAACTAAAAAAATAGAATGTGAAAAATAAAAAATAGAAAACTATTTTCCAAACTAAATAGCTTTTACTTTGCGCTCATTTGGTTCAATTGCTCAACTTATAAGGGAGTTGATTTAAAAAAAAATGTACGAGTAGAGAAGTTTCTTACTGAGCAAGTTGTATTTTTTTATGTTTAGTTCATTTTTTAATTCTAGGGTTTTAGGGAACTTTATCCATTAAGTGTTTCGTTGAGATCTTTCTTTCTTACGAAGTAGTTTGTAAAATACAACAATACCCTCGTCATTGAAATATTAAATTAAGTGAATAAAGATAGACTTTATTTTTATATTTATAAAAAATTAAATAATTAAAATATAATAAAAAATTCTAATGGTCAAATATTTATTAAAAGGTCTAAAAATTAAAAACATAAAATATATACTAATGCTCATTAGTTAATGGATAACATAAAAAATAACATTAATGCAAGAGTACAACTTAGGTAGATGAGTGAAGCTTCAATGTTGTTCTCCGAGTATTATACGACAAAAAATATATATGCATAGGTTTTGTTTTTATATGATAGAGGTTATTTTAGTCCTAACAGATTGCTTTTACTCAGGAAGTAGAATTTATCCATTCTTTTTTCAGTAATTAAGTTTGATAGAAACTAAAGAACTTGAGCAGTCAAAAAAAGTGGAAGTTCTTTTAACTTTTAAATTCCTACGAACCAAATATGTCAAAAATTGTCACTTATAGAGAATTCACACTTCTATAGTGCAGTTATTGCGAACCAAATGAGGGCTTTGTTTTGGTGAGTACGACAATTGAACCATCCCATTATGCTCAAAAGCTTCCCATTGATCAAATTAATCCCCATCATTGCTTAGTAAGTTGAAATCTTCCTATTACGGGAATTCATCTAGAGTTAATTACACAGAGTGTCATAATTAACCCACAGATTTGTTTAAAAGCCACCCTGAGTTTCAAAATTTCCGTAATAAAACTATAGAAACATTAAAATCCAAGATGTCAACCCTTTGAAACTCAATATCGAAAATTTCATTTCCATGCTATATTAAATGTAAATCTTGCATGAAAATCTCGTCTTCTTCTTTTTCTCTCTTCTCCCTCTCGTATTTCCTTTGTCTATCCTCTCTCTCCCCCTCTTTTTCTCTCCTCACAACAACCATCGCCACCACTACTTACTCTTTCTCCTTCACCATCGTCCGTCTCATCATCGCCAGCGGATCACACACAGAGACCTTCGACGCGACTAGATCAATCTCTTCATCGACGCCACACAAAATTTGTAACACCTCGCCCAATTTTTATTAGAATTTTGACTTCTGAGATGATGATTTGGGTATTTGGATCCTTGTGTGGGACCAAAGAGTGATTAGAGATGATATTTTCATAAATTAGATGTAAATAAGCTCCGAGAATGATGAAACTTATGTACCTAAGTTGGAATTGCATCAAATGTACGTAAATAACTGTGTTATGCATGTTATAAGTACGTTAGGCAGGTGAAAAATCAAACCAAAGCTACTGGAAGCTGTTGGAAGTGAGTTAAGTGCTTAAATGATATTTAAACATGCAAGTAATTCTAACAGAAGCTACTGGAAGTGAGTTAAGCACTTAACTGACACTTAATTCAAATAGAAGCTATTGAAAACCGTTGGAAGCATGTTAAGTTTGTAACTAAACTAGTTAAGCACACAACTAAAATATAGCATACATAAGACTTAAGGTTAATGTAATTTAGACCAGTTATTTAATGAAACGGTGATTTTTGGCGAGATGGCCCATAAATACCTCTCCAACCTATTTGGCCAGTCACAACACATCTTAACACTCTCTCCCTTCTCTTTTCCTTGTACTTCCTTCAATTCCTTCAATCCAACCAAAATTTGTGAGATAAGATTTCTTCTCTTGTCATTTTGTTGTCATATCATATAGTTTAAGACTTTAGAACACACATGAATGAATGTGTACATACACCCATCCATACTCATTTTTGGTAGAAATTCATGTAGGAGAGTGATCTAGATCATGCAAGCAAGCAAATGGACTAATAGATATATGCATGCAAAGGATATTGTCTTGCATGTTGAATGTGGTGCTAGGTTTGGACGATTTTAATGTGTTGGTTTCAGATCTAAATGATTTTGGGCAGAATGGGTGATGTAAATGAGAGACTTGGTAAGAAATGAGATCATTTGAGTGCTTATGAGTTGCATGCATGGATTTATGCCTGTATTGGAATATGAAATTGATGACTCTGATGATGTTTTGTGTATTATGTTAATGAGTTATGTTCTAGAATGTAATATGTAGTGATTTGGTTGATTGAGAATCAAATTATGCATTTGTGGCTCAGTTGGAGTGAATGCAGGGGTGTTTTTGATAAAATTTTGTCATAGGGATTGAAATGTAACATTCTTATAATTTGAGGTCTGAAATATAAATGTAAGATAATTGGAGGACCAAGAGGTAATTTTTAGAAACTTGAGGGATTGAGTTATTAAATATCGAGACCTTAGGGATTAAAGTATAATTTGTTTAAACTTAAGGGACTAGAACTGTTATTTTATAACAAATTAGTTTATTGAAAGAGAGAGTTTGATACTCGATCAAAATAGGATTTCGATATTAGTAAGGGTTTGAAAACTCCATTCACATTTCATGCATACATGTATTGCAACAGTTACCATGTCTGATTTTGGTATATATGATTTCAGCTTCGTGTGATTGTCAAGGCGACTAGCCATCCACTATCGGTCTGTGACTGGATCCTTTGGTTCGACATCAAGGTGAGTTGGATACTGAGTCCAAATAACATAATCAGATATGAGGAATTTGTATCCGATAGTCAAATAGGAAAAATTATTGTTCAGTCAGGTCCCATGTTTGAATTCTCAGATGCATTTGTGGATATTAGTTAAGTTATAAAAAGAATATTTATTAAGCGTGGATGCATGTTGTCTACTATCTCCGCACACTATTTTCGAGAAATGCTTTTAAGTTATTATAAGTATATGTATGTATATATGCATGTATAATAATATTGTATAAGTATATACTTGTGTGTGGTATTTTCAAAAATGTTTTCAAAATAGTTTATGTGACGACTTGGATTCGTTTTAGTGTGTTGCCCCTCATTGAGTATTCTCACCATATTTTGTGGCTTTAACATTTTAGATTATTTTGGTGTTGACACCCATCCAATATTCAACGCTCAATAAAGTATTCTGTTAAGGTGTGAGTTCCCTTTTGTTTGGGTTTTAAGTCTCTCTTATGTTAGATACTCCACACTGAGAAACTTGTGAGATTAAGGTGTGTAACTTGCTATGCTATGAATTTAAAATCACTATAACTATTTCCTTATCTATATAAGTATGATGGCAACGTTTTATAAAATATGAATTTGCATAATTATATAAATATTTCGACTTTCTTTTAAATAATTTAATAACTTAATTTTATTAATAAACAGGTTAATAATTAATTAAGTATAAAGAATTGGGTAGAAGTTCTATTTATCCAATGCTTATGCAGAATGGGTTAGGCCAATGACTCGGTTTACCTTGTACGCCGGTCGTAGCCCAATTTAGATCGTGACAATAATAGGTTTCAAATATAAGCCTATTAAAATTTTCAAAGTTTCATTGATAATTAGTTTTTGAGTTTTTTTTTTAATTTTCTTTCTTAATTGCCCTTTTGTTTAATTGGAAAGGTTGATGCCATGTCATATACTAAACAAATGGCATTATCTGACGTGTTCTATTTAACAGTCAGAGTTTTGTTTTAGGGTTTAAGTAATGTGAATTTATGGTTGTCAATTTCTAATACGATAATACGATTTGTGAGTACACGATTACGACACGACACAAATGACACGAATTAAATTTTTTGTAATGTTTATGTCATGTATAATAATGTGTGATATGTAGATGGTATAACACGATTACGACACGTTTAACACGAATTGTCATCCTTAACTATGATTGGGAAATAAAAGGGTTCAATAGGAAGAAATCAAAGTTCAGGGTTTAATGGGAAAATTGAAAAATTTTAGAGGCTTCAATATGGGTTTAACCAATATATTTTCAATTTAGGATGACAATTTAGTAATATATATAGTTTAAGTTAAGAAAAATATAACTATGCACGAGCTAAACATATTTTTACTTTCCAAAAAATTAACTTATAAATCAGATAAGAGAAATAAACAATTCACTAAAACTGGTTACTTCTTCCTTTATTTGTTTATCAGAATTGAGCAATTATATTTCTTACATGAAAATAGTGTATATTGAAATCTCCGCTTGATTGATTGGTTTTGAGGCTCATCCACAGAATCAAAAAAATAAAGAAGAAGATAAGATTATAAGCCTACGTGGCATAAACCCAATGTTCGAAACCCCTCACAAAATCCTTTGCACAAACCATATCTTATCTCTTCCTCTAACCGTCCAACAATGGCATCATCGTCACCAACACTCCTAACCACCAAACCCAAACTCCTCTTGCCCATCAAACCCAAACCCACCACCACTACAACCACCGTACCAACAGCCCCTCCGCCGCCACTTCTTGTCCACCGCCACCATCCTTTCCCCATGGCTTCTCAACCCACTTGTTGGTGAAGCATTTGCAGCATCAGATGAAGAGTATGTGAAGGAGACTAAAGAAGTGATTGACAAAGTCAGAAGCACTATAACCTTGGACAAGACTGATCCAAATGTGGCAAATGCAGTGGCAGAGTTAAGAAACACATCCAATTTTTGGGTGGCAAAGTATAAAAGAGAGAAAGCTTTGTTGGGTCGATCTTCATTTAGGGATATGTATTCTGCATTGAATGCTGTGTCTGGACATTACATTAGCTTTGGACCAACTGCTCCTATTCCTGCCAAAAGAAAGGCTAGAATTCTTGAAGAAATGGACACTGCTGAGAAGGCATTGTTGAGGGGCAGATAGATTTTTTTTTCTTTATTTTTTTTTTGGTTTTGGATATTACTTTTGCTGGGTATGAGTAATTTACATTATGAGGTTCACTTTTGTGAGTGTAATTTGCGTACATGTTGCAGAAAAATAATTACATTAATCTTAAAGGGTTATTTTTTGACTTGCACTATGCTTAATAGTAAAACGCTCTTAACAAACATGTCCAATGTATTTAATTTTGTATGAAACTGAAATTTGTGAAATGTTTTTGTTTGTTAATTCACATAAACACTTATATTCTGCAGTTGTTGCTTCTCATTTTATAAGTCACAGACTGTTGAACTTCGTGTATACCCATGTAAATTTTTAAAATGAAGAAATTTGGTATTACCTAATATATATATGAGATCTGTTCATAGAAATACTTTCCTGATAAGTTATTTTATTAGTTTTCATCGAGAATCGAACTCGCTACTTCTTAGTTAATGGTTTCATTCCGGTGGCAATGAACTATGAATTCCTATGATGTTGAAAGAAATACTTGAGGGTGTAGGTTGATATTCGAGGAGAAAAAAGGTCCAGAACAAAATATCGTCGTCATTAAACTTGTTAATGAATCTCATTACTTCAGAATAATAAGAGATTTTCTTAAGAAAAATAATAGAAAAAACTTCCACAGATTAAGTCCATAATGTTCCACCGACAAAACCTTAAGTTATGCATGTTGCGGTTCCATCTCCAAAGTGAAAAATGGTGCCAACAAGTGGAAAACTTTGTCATACAAGGGAGTACAATAAGCTGTGAAGAGAATAAGACAGGACATAAAGCTCATGACATAAATATTATCACTGTTAGCATGAAAGAATCGATAAAATATTAATAGTAATGACTTAATAAATTTACAAAAAAATAATATTTTTTTTACATTTTATTAATTATAAATAAAATAATATGACACATTGAAATTTTAAACAAATTAAGTTAATTTCATTCTTTCCAACAATATGAGGTGAACTGAGTACAATATTTTCAAATACATTGACAAGGTTATTGAGACACTTAAAATTGAAATAAAAATCAACATAAAGGAATGTCTGTTTTAGGTAGTTTGTTTAGCATATTATAATATATTTTTTTTAAAAAAAAGTGCCGTTCTTTTTTTTCTTTACTATACAATATAATAAATTTATCAAAATCTATTTACTATAAAAGTAATATGAAATGAGTATATTTTGATCCGAGTTAAAATGTAGACAAAATAATGAAACTAGTTGTGGTTTTTTATTGCTTAATTGGCTGGATCCAACAGTGCTCAACGCTAATTGGAATTTAGACATAAATTAATGTTAGATTGAAGTCTAAAACATTTTCCAACTATAATCCAAAGTTCAACTGCAACATCTCCGCAGAGCTCCGAAAGCTATATTCCAATTTGTGGTGACGCACGCTTGTATACTCACTGTCGCCAACACATCCTCAATTGTTTTGGTGAAGCAATTTTACAAGTTGTGGATTAATGTATGCTTTATAGACTCCCAACATTTCTCATCATAGACTTAAGTATGCATGGACTCAATTTTTATAGGCAATAAATTGCCTCTTAAATTTTATAACTTCCTCAACCATCCTATTTGTGCGAGTGGATATGAAAAAAAATATAGAACACCTTGTACATTGGGTATTTCTTTTTAAAATATTTTAATAATATAGTATGTATTGAACAATATTTAATATATTAAAATATTTATCACACAACTACATATGGTAGCCGAATTGATAAACGAGTGCTTTCATCAGTTTAAGCGTGAGGGGTAAAATTTCTAAAAATTCTATCTTAGTGATGTTTGATTAAGTTCCTACGACTTGTCTTATTATGTGATGCTATGACTTTTTGAATCTTCAGAAGTAGAGGGCCCGTATTATTGTGCTTAATAGGGATTTACTACCACCGATTCCCCATTTTGCTCTTTTCTCTAGGCCAAAAATTAATGTATCATTTTTCATTGTAACAACCCAATTGATAAATCCGCAATTTGCTTACATCAATTTCCAATTGCTTCTTATTTGTTTGATTCTAGAGCTAGCTAACAAAGGCAATGATGAAAAGCACCACTCCACACATTATTGTACATTGAACATGAAAACCACCAACTGTTTTTGGCTACTTTTTTCTACTATTTGCAAAAGCATTGTTGTGTTCATTTCATATGAGTTTCCTAGAAAGATGGTGATCCTCTTTTGAATGGACAAAAGAAAAAACTGCTCCTAAACCTAACCATGACAAAGATTCGTTTTCAAACGCGTATTTAGCAAACCTCACAGCCAACCACAAATTACTACACTTTGAGTTCCAGCTCAGTTTCTATCCCAAACTGAATAAACTTATCAGAATAGAGCCAAACAAATTGTGGGCACTTGTATACTTTACTATTGTTTTCTCCAAATATGCTTTTGATTATTGCCCTTCTACCGCCTTTTTTCGGGGAACAAATTCTTCATTAGCAAATCTCAAATGATTGGGACATTCTTTTAAGCACTGATCATTAGACCAACAAACACAATTATGTAAAGTTAGTAAACTTATACAGATCATTAGACATCAAATTTCCCACACATGTATAATTGACAGTATCAAAATCCTAGAAAGTAATGTCTGAATGTGTTTTTTATAAACCCTTTTGACTATAGAATCACCAGCAACAGCCAATAATACAATCCCTTTCGGTTGCTACAAATGACGGAAGAATCTGATTAATATCCTAATGAGATTTGTGTGGGATGCTCTGTTCTTTCCTTCTCTACTTTTCATTTGGAGGACAGGTCCCTTTGCATCTGTAAAAGTGTGAAAGGTTTCACAAGAATAAGTTGTAGCCCTGATAGAACAGTAAGGAACACTTTCTGTGGTTTCCATAAACAAGTAAAATCATACTGGTCGCTGGACCCATATAAGATGGTACCAACTAAAAAAGCAAATGGACGTGTTATTTGTAACAAATTGGGAAAATAAGTTGCATAGTGAAAAACTAAAGACATTAACAAGTTTTTTTTTTACGAGCACTATATATATATGACCAACCCACGTTAACATCAACTCAGCTGACACAACGCTAATGCTGCACTATACATTACTACGTAGGAATACAATATATTTGAACACTGAATGTGCACTTCTAACACATCCATTTGGAAATATCTCCCCGCTAAGGCTATAACACTAAATTTAACATTTGGGGAAAAATAACTCTGAAGGCTGAAACATGTTGACAAGAAAGGGCCACATAAACAAGGGAAATAATTGTGAAGGGTCAAAATCTTAACCAGAAAATTGAGAAACAAGATTTATGAACTGCCACAATGAATTTAGGTCCCACGTAGGATGCAGCTAAGGTATAGCTAACAGCGGTAGAGAATGGGCACATTTACTAATGTGGGTCAAACCGAACTTCGCGGGCCATAATTCACCAATGTTTATTCTCCAGTGTGCACAATATCTTAGGTACAATTGACAAATATAATGAACAGCTTAATAACACAAGAACTGACTTAAATATGAACTTGTCCTATAAGGCACAGGGTCTACCTTTGTAGTTAAACTCAGAAACAAAAAAGGTGAGACTTCGAGCAATTGGCCAATAATAATTACCGACACAGTTAGCATTGAATATCTTGCATAAAATGTCATATATATAATCAGCTAAAAGTTTATGCTTCAGGTGGTAGACCCATAAGAAAATTCTTGATGAGATGATGCCAGATGGTAAGCACTTAAAATCAGTGGAAACCCAGAAAAAATTTATTGAACAGACTTGTTTAATGCTACAATGAGTTTGTCAATAGTATAACAAAGTCTCATTTGAGGCAGCTGTAGTTAAGTTAATGTGAACAGTCTTAAAGAAATAAGATGAGGAATCTTTCTTACCTTGAAAGCTGTTTAGCCAATACAATAAGCTTTGTTAAAGAAAACCAACGATGAGGTGGAAATCTGCACATCATCACAAAAGAATGAGGGAATTAAGTCAGAAAGCTTTAATATAGTTTGACTTCAAATTCAAAAGGGAAAGATAAATTTTAAATGCAAGAGAGCCAGCTAGTTTATGTTCTAAACAGCACATATTTAAGAACAGCATATAAATAAAAGATAGAAACTTGTGGCTTAAGAAAGCATCAAGATTTTCTTACTTGATCGCAAAATATACTTAGACAAAATAAAAATTTAAATCTAACTGCTGTATACACATCTTTCATGTTCAATGCCCAATAACTAGAATAATATGCTAACATAGAGTAAAAAATTTTGGCCTCCTGAATGCCCCAGCATTGCCAAAAAGATTTTGTCAGGCATAGGTGAATGAGGTCAGAAAGAAAATGACTGATGTCTTTCTGCTGTAATTTTAATCAAGATGCACGTAGTCACTGCCACAAATCTCATCAACTGGTCTATTCATTCCTTCTCAATAGTGCAGCTCATGTAGAGCCGAGAATGCTGCAGCACAAATGGGTGAATAGCTCACAACATATGCACGTGTGATGATCATGATTCATTGCTTCGCTGGACTCTAGTGTTGCAAGTGAAAAGAGAGACCTACAAACTTTGAGACAATACCTTATGGGCGAATTAGGATAAGATGGGTAGTATCTAGTTTTTGTCAAACTACGTTTTCCTGAGTTGAAAAATAGCTACATTTACCTGTAACTCCGCAAGAAATAACTGAATAGATGTGTTTCTTTCGGGAAAGAAAAAGCCTAAATCACTGTTTTTTTTAAAAAAAAATTGCCAGGAGTTATAATACCTCTATTTAGGGAGTAACTCGGTAGTTGACACATTTCTGAAAGTTTTCTCGCTTCTATCCTCTATAGCGAATATGATCTACAGACAACAATCATAGTCTATTTCCCTCAAGCTACAAAACATTTGTCCATAAACTTGAAATCTCAACACCACCAAACAAACAATTTCTTCCATGTAATCTATCAAAAAATAACTCCCATATAACAGCAATCTAAAACCAGCCATGCCGTCAATTTTTTTTTGCTCCCACTGGGGATCAGCACTGGAGTTGACTCCGGTACCAATAAACTACAAGCCCATTGATCAGCCATACTGTCAATTTGAGACCACGTTACTCCCAAGGTTGCACCAAAGAATACATATATGTTACTACAGGTTTTATCAGAAAAAGTACGGGAAGTTAAGAAGTGGCTCAAAAGTGT
The DNA here is from genome assembly GCA_948243855.1 of Flueggea neowawraea. Taxonomy (NCBI): domain Eukaryota; kingdom Viridiplantae; phylum Streptophyta; class Magnoliopsida; order Malpighiales; family Phyllanthaceae; genus Flueggea; species Flueggea neowawraea. Next base: position 1,086 of record CAODLS011434147.1, on the reverse strand, counting down.
GGCATCATAGCTACAAATTACAAATGTAAAACATCAATATAAGCAGCATTCCATGAGTCTACTAACACTACAGGCATAATATAACTACTAATATATTTGACATGTAATTCTTCAATGAATTTCACAAAAGGACAATCTTCAGTTGCCAGAACTCTTGAAGACTTTTCTAATGTCCAAAAGGCAAAAAGTAAGGGCAAATGCACAACAATAAATAGACAGTGCTGCATGGATTAATATTTTGCAATATAAAACAATGAACGAGTTGTACCTCATCATTTAAATTTCCATTTCAGTTGAAGCTTCATTTTCATTCTGCATGCTCTTGAAACGTAGATTGTGCTGTCTTAAATTGAAAATTTGCAACATAAAACAATCAACAATTTGTACCTCATGTAACAGATCTCCATTCTCAGTTGAAGCTACATCTTTTATTTGCATGTTGTTGAAACTCTCAACAAGGTTGATGTTTAGATTCTGAGCAGATGTCAAGTATTGGTCAGCATGAAGATAAATTAGGTAATTGCCACTGTTGAGTGTTGCAACAAAATTACAAGTATAAAATCTAAATTACTATTCCTGGCTGCCAATGCAGTTTTCACATCATTAAATATTTAAAATCCTAATAAGCTCCATTAGTAATCTCTATTATTTCATTTTTCAATTTGAATAGATCTCTTTCATTTCTCGTGAGAGCTAATTTTGACCCTTCAGGAAAATGTTGATAATATATTTCTTTTCCTTAAGAATAGCAGTACTTTGAGTATCCATTTTCCAATAATTAGTCTGCTATACAAGTTTTTCAGTCCAAAAGGTGGGTTTTTGTTTGGCAATGGAAACAGGAAGCAATGAAGCCTTAAACAAAACTCTCACAAATTGAAGTTTGCATCATTATGTACTTCATAATAATATCAGCAGATTAATGACAAATAAATGGAAACAAATGAATTTTTTCCATGCAGATCAATGATCATGTAACCTATGGACGAGATGGAGAAAACCATACAAGGAATACCTTTTCTCCACAACTTGTGATTCAACAGCAAGGACAACTTGCCAGTCAAACAGATTAGGGTACTCTTCTGGATC
>CAODLS011434146.1:0-10698 GCA_948243855.1 Flueggea neowawraea | reverse complement strand
CATATGTTGCCACTTCATTTTTTATACGATAGGTTGAAACCAGAAAAAAAATCATTAAAAAACTAAAACAAAAAAATACCTAATTTTTAATATTAAAAAAAATAAAAAAATTCAACACATAAAAAACAAAAGAAAGAGATGCCATCCACAAAAAAATATTGACACTAAAAAACAACAGAAAACCAAAAAAAAATAAAAAAGAGAAACAATCATTAGTCTCTGGTTTCAAAAAACTAAAAATAAACCCAAACAAATCCAACTATATGCATGTACTTCGGAATCTTTTTTTATAATTTTGGCTTCTAAGATGGGCACGCACGGAAATTAGAAAATTTGTAAAATGTTTTGTAATTTTTATTTTTAGAAGATTTTATATAATTGTGGAAATTACACCAAATACAGATACTTAATCTAATTACACAAATAAACAAGGATTTTAAGTCCTAAAATTTTGCCTTGCCTCACTCTTGCTACTATGTTTCCATTTTTTTTTGCAAATTTGAGATTTTCATTCAATTATTTCCATATATATGAAAATCAATTGGTTCTCTCTCTCTCTTTTGCATGTTTTCTTTATTTTTTTCATTTTTCATTCAATTGTTTCCATATGTTTCAAAATCAATTGATCATCCCAATTATCCTCATTATATTTTTGTTTTATTGACATATTAATAGATGTAGCATTCTGATGATTCTTTTATGATTTGTTTATTATTATGTTGATATTTAATTATGGTATTCAAATTTGGTATCTATAACAATAGCGTGTCAAAATACTCGTTATATCATGTAAATCATAACTTTTGATAACTATAACAATCATTATTATTCGGGTCATATTGTTATTTTTTATTGTTAATTGTTAATATCTTCGTTACATCTGCTCAATTCTAACATAACAATAACTGAAAAAAATTATTATTATTCTAGTCACATTTTTGTTATTGTTTTAAAATTTTAATATTATCATTATTTCCTGTGAATAATAACAGAGTAATAATTGATTTAAAAAAATAACAGGGTAATAATTAAAATAATTATTATCAATACTATTAATTTCATGTTGTCATATTATTCATGTTTTAATTAATAAGGACGTGAAAATTTTACTGAAATGATATCGTTTTAATATCTCTGAAATATTTTGTAATATTGAAATAGTAATTAATAAGGATGATGATCATAATGGGGAGAATAATGTCTACATCCAAGATGATCGCAACGTTTGGATCAATAAATGTAATGGGATTGTGTATTATTTCTTTATAAATCTTTTTTGATTTATTCAATGGATATCAAAGATAAATATTGATATGGATATCTCAATTCCTTAATGTAATATCTTGTTCATTTTGACTAGGTTTCAAAGGATCTCCTTTCAACTCCGATCCAATCTTGAATATTGGGGGTTAATTTGTTGCTTATGGTGTTTAAAGGAGGGTTACTCAAGTGAACAAAAGTGAGTTACTTGAGTGAGATGGAGGATGGATTACTTGAGTGAATAATGGATGTCACTCGTCACTCGAGTGAGAAGGACACAACTTACTCGAGTAAGGCAATTGATTATTCGAGTAAGCCATGAACCTAGAATAATTTGAGAAAATGTTACTCGAGTAACACATGTGTATCACTTGAGTGAGCTTTGGAAAAATAACAAAATGCACCGCTTTTTAGCGTCGGGTCTATAAATACACCCCGACCCCTCCTTGGTTTTCACTCTTTTATTTGAAGTTTCTCACTTAAATTCACTCAAATCACTCCCATTTTGTTCCTCTAACATTCCTTATTCATTTTAGAGGTAAGATTGACATCATTTCATCATTATTACTTCATTTTCATGCTTTGATTTTTTTTTCATTTATGCTCTAGGCCGAGAATACTTTAGGGTTCGAATTTTCTGTCAAATTTGAGTTGCTAGAAGCTAAAGAATGCTAGATTAAGTTAGTATGAACTTAGAGGAACGTGATTTAGGCTTGGGTTTTGAGGATTTAAGCATTTTGATCAAATGGGTATGTTATTGAATGTGGGTGACATTTTGGCAGATTTTGATGGAGTTTTTGGTTAAAACTGAGTTTTTATTTGATGTATCTAGGCAGGAGAGACCTAGATTAACATAAATCTATGTGGGTTTTGAAAATTTGAGGTTGTTTGTTCTAGGTTCCTTTGAGGTCCGAATTTCAAATTGAATTTTCTTGGAGATTTTAAGTTTAATTGTTGAAATGGATGATGGAATCATGCTTAGGAGGTTAATGTTAACCAATGTGGGTGATTGGAATTGATTTTTGTCGGTTGAATCGAATTTGAAGACCAATTGGATAATTTGTCATTTGAGGACCAAAAGTGATATTTGACATTATGGGCTAAAATGTTATTTCACACATGTTTGATGATTAATTTGGATATTTTGGAAAGTTTGATTCCTTAATAATAATTTTTGGAGTTTTTAGATTAATTTATAATTTGGAAATATTTTGGGAACTAGTTTGTAATTTTTCAAAGTTTGGGAACCAAAGTGTAATTTTACACTGAGGTGCAATATTCGATTTAAACAAAACTTATATACATGTTGCTTAAATGTTGTTTCTTGTTTTAAACTTGAATGTTGTTTATATATTGTTGATATCTTATTTATATGTTGAAAATAATATCTATACGACATAAACAACAAATCAACAACATAAAAATTACAGTTTTATTTATATATTATTTTCAACATGTAAACAACATATATATGACATATAAACAACAAATCAACAACATATATCTTATTTATATGTTGAAAACAACATATAACATGGTATCAACAACAAATCAACAACATATAAAAATTCAGATTTATTTATTTATTGTTTTGAACATATAAAACGCATATAAACAACATATAAATAAGATGTAAACAGTATACAACAACATTAAAAAAATATATAAACAATAAATAACATAACATGTCCATACGGAATAACCTGTCGTATAGAATAAATAATCTATCCGTAAATCTGAAAAGTGACGTGCATACGGACGAAATATTGCAATGTGTATCTGTAATAAGCATAAGCTATCCGCATGGAATAAATATTGTAAAGTTTTGTTGCTGAACCGCGTAATTACCACTTTTCTTTTTGTACTGTTAGTTCTAATAAGTATTGAGTTAATTATGCCACAAGTCATAATTAAACAGTAGATTTGCACGAATAGAAATACCAATTTCGTATTTCTTAAAATGCCAAAATATTGAAACTTATTTATGAAAATATCACAATTTTAAAACTGAACCTCAAAAATGTCATCTCCATTTAATATATAAGGTCAATATATCATTTCTGTCCAATTTTTTCGCCTGCCTTTTTCTCTCTCCTCACCCTCTCCTCTCTCATCTGTCCTCTCTCACTTCCATCTCCTCCCTTGGTTCTTCTCTCTCTCTCTCTCTCTCTCATTTTCATCTCGTCACAATAACCGTCATCGCAACCACAGACTCTTGCTCCTCCACTGTCTCTTGTCTCCCTAACGTCTCGACTTTCTCTCTCCTCACTGCTCTCCTCTGTCTTCCTCGTCCTCTCTTCCTTTCTTGCTCTCATTCCTCTCTTAACACTCCTTTGTTTGTGAATGGATAAGATGATCAGAGGCGTCGACGGTGCGACTCAGTTGAAACTGATTGCGTTGTCCCGATCTGAACTTAACCAACAACAATGATAGAGAAAGAGAATCGCGCGATCAAAACCCTAGCCATCATCACAAGCAAAACCAGATAGATGGCAGCGGCTAGGGTTTCAAAAACCTAGCCGTGAGAAGAAATCTCCAAATATGAAATTTAGGGTTTCGTTCAAAATGTCCTTGATTATTGTTCAAAATTTCCAAGATCTTATTGTTTTATATTGAATTTCCAGATTAATGGTTCTGATATTGCAATGTCGAGATTTTGGTGACATTAATAAGGATTAGTCTTCATTTGAGATGGAAACCTTAGCCCTGCATTCTTTTTTTATATAAAAAACTAAAAAATATTGAAGACCTCTGTTGATTTTGTGCAAGTTGATTTTGTTGAGTTTGGTTGTTTTCTGCAGGTTGATTTTGTTGTGTTTGATTGATTTTGTTTGAGTTTTGTGGTGGCTGCGACTGCAGCTAAAGTTTGTCAAACCCTAGCCACCTATTTTTTAGTGTTGATGGTGGCAAAGATCGATCTGGATGTTGATGGTAGTGAAAATCTAAAATTAATGTTGTATACATTTTTTAAGATCTCTGGAGACCTTCTGGAGACCCTCTAGAGACCTTTTGAAGACTCTCTAGAAAGACCTTTTGAAGACTATTGTATACCTTAAAGACCTTTGTATATTTCTGTATACTAAATTAACTACTATTAAATTAAATTAGAATTTATAAATATTGTGTAGACCGAATACATATATATATGAATAATTCAGCTTAATTTTAAAAAAAAATATTACTCTAAAAATTCATCAAATCAATTTTTTTTAAAAAATATGAACTTCTATTTGAATACCTCTGAAGATCTCTGAAAACATTCTGGAGACCTTTGGAAAATTATTTATTTTTTTAGTTGAAATTTAGTTTGTCGCAAAAAAATAAATTTCTCGCTAATGTAGCATTTTTCAAATCATTTTGTTTTTCCTGAAATTTTTCAAAATCGATATTGTTGGAAAATAATTTTTAAAATTACCATTTATCATACTATAAAATGTAATTTGGCCACATGAAATTATGTTGGTGTAAAATTCCCACCCTGGATGGAATCCATCGGTCCTTGAAGCCCAAATTATCATGTTCTGAAACTAAGGCCCAAGCCCTCCTTATCCTACAAGTCCAAAGTCAAACTGAAACGACGACGTTCCATCCTATCCACACCCATTTCTTCCCTGCAAAAACACGCTTCCCACACGCACAATCTCTACAACAATGGCAACACTCACCTCCCTCTCACGCAAACCCTCACTCTCCATTCCCTTCCCTTCCACTCCATTCAAAGGAACCGTCAGAACCCTCCACTCTAAGACCCCAAAACTTCAATTCAAGCCCAAACCACTTGTTGTTCTAGTATCATCCTCCCAAGCTGCCTCACCAACTTCAAGTAGCAGTGTTGCAATGTCAAGGTTCAGGCTTGATAACCTAGGCCCACAACCTGGGTCTAGAAAGAGAGCTAAGAGAAAGGGGAGAGGTATCTCTGCGGGTCAAGGCAACAGTTGTGGGTTCTGTATGAGGGGTCAGAAGTCTCGGTCCGGTCCTGGAGTCAGGAAAGGCTTTGAGGGTGGTCAAATGCCTCTCTATAGACGTATTCCTAAGCTTCGTGGGATTGCTGGAGGTGATGAATTATTCATTTGATTTGTTTTTTTTTGTGGTTCTTGGTTCATTGGTTTTGTTTTTTGTGGTTAAAGGTTGGTGCTTTGTATGGTTATGGACGTTAATTTGAATTTGAGGATTTGAGTTTGTGAGTATTTGATATTGTTCAGTTTGGATAGGATTGTTAAAGTTGGTTGAATTTAGCTTGAATTTGTGCTCTTAGCCATAGATATGTGTATTTTGATTGGGTTTGATACTGGAATCATACAAATTTTATCTTAGAATCTAGGGCTTGAACAGTTGTATCTGCAAGTTGATTGATAAGGGACACTAATTGTTGATGTTTTGCCCCCTTGGATTAGAGAATTGGGTGGTGTGAAATTTTATGATTGGGTATTTTGAATGTGAAATTTATCATGGAAATTGCAAGCTTGCTTGAATTTAAAGGGGATCAAGAATTCTTTTGTGCTGATAAATTATGATTCTTCGACTGACACCGAAGGCAGAAATACTAAGTTTTACCATAGAACGATGACTTCATTTGGTTTTCTGGATTTTATCCATTTCTTTGACCGCTTTCTAATGCATTATATATCTTAAACTGAAATGAAGAATTGTGATTTTAGCTGCATTGATGTCACATCAGTAATGCATATTTTACTACATGCTAAGACAAATCCTTCTTCTCAATCTTTTAATTGCATTTTGTTTTGTAAACATTTAGATTGAAACTCATATTTACAAATGCTTAGATTTCACCCCTTCTTTTTTTCAGTAAGCATCAATATTTGTGTTGACTACTTATTCATATTCGTCCTTTCTCTGTCTGCTTCTGAAGGTATGCATGCTGGTTTGCCTAAATATGTCCCTGTAAACTTAAAAGACATAGCAGCAGCAGGGTTTCAAGACGGAGAGGAGGTATCACTGGAGACTTTGAAGAAGAAGGGCTTGATTAAGCCCTCAGGAAGAGAAAGAAGACTTCCTTTCAAGGTACAAATTATATTTATATTCCTGAATGGTAGAGTGAGTCTTTCATATTGGAATATTAGATTTTTATTTGATCTTGAAAAATACTGTGAAAGCAAGTTCAGAGTCTTAAATGCCGCTAAAATTGGATTACTTGTTTTGGATTGGTGATGCTATCGTCTGCAACCAAATTATAAACTAAGCAAGGGTCGATCCCACGAAGAGCTTTGTAAACAGTAATCCGCGCCAACAGAAATAGTAACAAATGGGAGGTTTTGGTAATTGAGTAAAATCACTTTTAATGAAAGAGGTATATTGAAAAGATCAAAGTTCAACAAAGTAAACTCAATAAAAGAAAGCATTGGTCTTCGGTAACCATCACCATTAGAATTTCAGTTGATCATTGGCACAAAGAGTACTCAGTTAATCATTCAAATATTTGTTATGGTAACTAATTTACATGTCTTTCCTTATGATTAATTAACTAGAAACATGTATTCTAGTTAATACTTATTGCCTAACAACTTGGATACGATCTCAACTTTAATCAGACAATAGTGGTACAAACAAGAAAGACAACGAAGCAAGACAGTGCACGTATGGTGATGCATTTAATCCAGTCGAATGATTCTCCTAAGAATTACAGTTCTAACGGAGTAACAATAATTCCTAGTTGTTTATTTAATTAAATGAACCATACAATTACTGATGCAATATTCAACCTAACAGTAGACTGTAACAATCAATAAACTAATTGGCCACCTTAGTAATTAATTGATACAATCATAAAATTGCAGCAGAGAAACATTCAATACCTGAATAAATCATCAAAAAATATTGAAAACAAGAAACCTCACAATTTTATTCCAATGGTTCAGGATGACCTCGAACCAAGAGAAAACGAATTAGCCATAAAAGGCTATTACAACTGCTGCTGTTTTTGTTTTTAGAAAATACCTAGCCAAAGAGAAAACGTTCTTTTGCTGGAAGAGAAGAGAGTGAATAATAAAAACAAGTCTGTTACAAAAATAAAGATGTAAAAAGAAGAGTTGTGTAACCCTAGAGAGCTATTTCTCTATCAGAAACATGTGCCAAATGAGTCCCAATATATCAGCTAAACGAGTCTTTTAGTTCCCTTAAAATTATGCCTTCAAATATTAAATTCAGATTTCTAGGCTTCACGTTCTGAAAGTTAAGCGTGGGCACGCTCATCTTCTGGAGTTCATCCCTTCAACTCCTTTCTTGTGCATTTTCCACGTAAATAGTCCAAAATTCATCACAATATCAAATTCACTGTCCTGACAGCAGAATATAATAAAAGACATAAGATAGTGCAAATAAACACATAATCATAGGGAATTAATATCAAAATAGATACGAATTAAACAACACATCAATAATGAAACATGTAGGTGGCTGGATGTGTTCGTCATTTGATTGATTAAGTAAATCAGTTTTATTATTACTAAAAAAACAATGGTCAATTGCTGTGACACATTGAAACTGGAATATGCTGAACTTTAAAGCACAAATTATGGCCGTCAACTTTGGACAAATGCTTGGCTAGCTTCCTGCTCTTTTTCATTTCATTACGAGCTGTAATTTTTCTCTTAAACAGGTATTTGACAGTGTTATTTTATTCCTTTCAGCATGGTTTTCAATCTTTCCTCCATTGTAGTTCTAATTCATCATTAGGTGACAAAAGCTCACAAACCACAATTCTATATAGTTTTCTTCTTTTTCCCTTGCTTTATCAGTAAATGGAATCATTTTTTGGAAATGAAAGTGTTTATTCAGAGAATAATATATCATAATATGTCATAGCACTACCTAACTAGCCAGATTAACATTCTATTACTTCAAAAACAGAAAAATACAAACAAAAATTATACAAAATCTTCCTGGAAAGAAGAGATTGTTTTCTTGTTTAACTACTAATTAATATCTCATAATTATTAGTTATTTTGCATTATTGTTGCATGCATGCAATTACAAAATTAAGTATCTAATTCTCAAATGTTTGATTTAAGAAACATAGCTTATAGCTATACGTTAGTTTTGTTGATATATTGTCGTGCTAGGGAATGCGGTCAGATTCTATTTATCAGCTTAAATTTTAGGTGGATTGATTCTTAATATAGTATCAGAACAAATTATTGTTAAATTATCCAAATCCAAATATCACTATTATCAATATTAACTAATTAAATTAAATCAATTAAGTATGAGATAAAAAAAACTTTATACAAATTTTTTACTTTGTGAGCTTTAACTTGAGATGGTGTTTTAAGGAATACAAACAAAGTAAGATTCTTATCCTCACATATTAATTTCAGGTTTTTTAGTAAATTAGTTTTTGATATATTGTACATAGAGTCCAAACTATACACGGACACTCACTCTATATATTTATGCTTTTCCTGCCATATTTCTGAGTTCGCATAAGAAATAATCGCATGGCAAATCCTACCTCTCTCCTGCTCTGCCTTCTTCTTCTGTACCGTCTTTTTCTTCCTTCTGCTTTGCCCTGATGTCTTTTTCTTCTCTCTCGACTCTAACCTCCAATCTTCCTCCTTCTTCTTCTCTTGCACCTACATAAATTAAACCTCCTTTATCAAACTTACCTCCAAAAACTATATCCCTTGTCACCTGAAAATTACCTCCAATAATTGCATTTGTTGCTTGCAGTTAACTCCTCTATTAAACCTCTGCAACCTCCATGGTATTCTCGATGGTAGGAACACCCACTAGCGAAGTTTGTGTCATCTTTGTCAGCTGACAACTCGACTACACAATAAGAGTTGAACCAAACTATCTGACATAGTTACAACAAAGATCAATTACTATTTTCTATCTACTTTCAGCCATATCTGAAGAGACTTATCCCCACCTAATCAGCCTAAATTACCACAGCAGATGTCTGGAAGGCGTTAGCATTAGCATTAGCCTATCGAGTGGTGAGAAATGCCCAATGCACTCTGTTGTTGCTGAATTACACAATCTACCAAAAGATAACAAACCAGCGTCTCAACACTTATGTCAAACCAAAGCCCTGATATTCTCTCGCACTTGTCGGTCAACCCATCTCCACAGTAAAGTTCAATGCGATTGTGTTTTCGCAAATTAGGTGCAGATTATAATGGATATAATTAATTGTTTGCTGCTTTACAATAACAAAGTGAACATGCTACCTTCATGTTTTTCATGTCCAACTCGTTGCATATGAGCTCCTGTTGAAGTCTCACGAACCGATCTAAAGCAACAATCTTCATCATCTCAGCCGCTGACGCAATTCCGGTTTTCACGGCCGCCGAGTGTTCTCCTCCTCTGATCAGTCTCGACGGATCACTTGTCAAATATGTGTTCTAAATACCATCTTCAACCGAAAATACCAAAATACAGTAAATTTACACAAAAATAAAGTAGTTACAATAAAAATTTATCCAACCATGTATTCCATTTTTAACATCAAACGAAATATTCTAAGCAAATTCTTCACCACACCTCTTTTTTAGTTATTATTTCATAACTTATATCTATATTTAATTATTCCACTTATTCTTTCAACCAAAAAAAATATTTTGATATTTTTAATAATATATAAATATTAAACATTAATATTTTTGTAATATAATAATCAAAATAAGATAAATCTAGAGTAAAATATATTTTTATTTGTTATTAGTTTTATTTTATATGGTAGAATATTTTTATTTATGTTAAATTACATTGATATGAATGTGTTTATGGTTTAAATTTGTAGAGCATGTGCTTTGTTAATTTTTTAATTTTTTTATACTTAATTATATTTTAACTATAATTTGAAAACAAATTAAATTTTTAATTAAATTTAATTTTTATTTAATAAATACATTGATTGATTAAAAATACAAATATACTATAAACTAAAACTATCAAAATATAAATTAACATTTTAATTAATACAATGAAAAAGAAATAAAAATGAGAAAAGCAAAAAAATAATAAAATAATATATGGTATAAACTCTGTAACGACTCAAATTTATGTCATTACAGTGTTTTACACCAAATTACAATAGTAATTTAGTGTTGGATTGGAAAAAAAAAAACCGATTTCATTTTCCAATTTTTATTGCAAAATGCATTCGGTTGGAGAAGCTCTAACAATGTATAATTTGCTCTTCTTATAAAGCATAATGACGAGAGCATAAAGAGTTAAGAAAAAAATTAAAGAAAGAGAGACTGATCTACTCTTAATCAAACTCTATTGATCAAATTACTGCATAAATTATCTGTCACGACCCATTCCTGGGACCATGACCGGCGTACGAGGTGAACCATCTATGGGAGTCCGGCCCATCCCGCACAAGCCTCCATAGTACAGAACTTCTACCCAAATATCATATTTAAAGAAATATGAAAAATAAATAAAAGTATAATCTTTGTTTATTAAAACAAA
>CAODLS011434019.1:0-17745 GCA_948243855.1 Flueggea neowawraea | reverse complement strand
AACAGAATTCAAAAGTGGTTGTACCAACTTTTCGAAGAATTCTATAAATCAAACGACCATAAAGTGAATCTACCATTTCTCATGATTTTTCTTCGCAATCATGGTTTAATATTGGACATACCAATGTCAAAACGTTTTTATTTTCTAAAATCTCCAAATATCTTTCCACGATACTTAGGGAATCATGTTTCCATGAAATTCTAGTATGGATCAATACCTTTAACCAATATTGGTAATGAAAATCATAATCTCTTATGAAGTAAGTGAACCTTCATCACCTATGCACAATTATCTTATTCTCCTTATAACCTCCACCATTCCAAAATACTCATTTTGGGAGTTGTGCAAATTCTTCCTTAATTAGCACGTCCTTCGATGCAACATGGTTTTACCTCATTCACATATTCGTAATAAATTACAAATAAAACGGGTATATACGCACTCGCATATTCCCCAAATAATTGAAATCTCATTTCAATTATCTAAATGAGAACCATATTTTCATGTTTTTAAAATCAATTATTTTGAAAACTAATTTCCAAAATAATTTTTGGCAGAAAACACATTTTTCATAATTTTTAAACCACTTTTAATATCCAAACAATTTGGAAAAAATAGTTTTGGAACTCAAAAAATTGTGAAAAATATGTCAAAAATTCCAGAAAAATCCAAATTATAATTTGGAGTCGAGACACGTGTCACGCGTCGATATGCTCCGCGTGTCCATACCATGCGCGTACACGAGCCGAGCGTGCCCAGCATGGGCTACTACAGAATGCCGTCACGTGTCGCAGTCGCGTGGAAACACGTGCAATTTTGACACGTGTCACGATTTCATTGGTCCAAAATCTAATGACGTGGATGACACCTGTCATCGTGACGTGTGTAACACGTAGTTGTAGTGCCACGTGTCATAGTGATGTGAATGTCACGTGGTGATAATGACATGTGGCAGATTCTTATTAGTCCACGAGGCGTGTCTATCCAAAAATTCTTCTAGAAGCTTCCGCCACTTGTCGACTTCTGATTAGGCCATATGTCACATATGACACGTGTCAGTAGGTGATTGGTTTTCGACAATCGTTTCATATGGTCCGCTGGTGACACGTGTTGATCGATGAGTGGTTCACGTCTTGGTCAACTTTGCCAGAAGTTATTGCTCCACCAAGTGTCGCGTTCTGAGTGGGCCGTGTGGACGAATCACAACTTGCCACTTCACCATTCTTATCAGAAGAAAAATTCATCTGTAAGCTTTTCACTCAGTATTTTTAGATCGGGTTTTCTTCGATTTGACGACCTTCCCGATAGAATTTCGCAACAAAACTTGAGCAACTAATGTTTTTTAGGTCGCTGATCTCAAATCTTTTATCAGAATTTTGAAAATCCAACTTTCAATTTTCGGCTCCGGGCGAACTTGAACAAAAAACGACGTTCGGAACAAAAAGTCGAATACAATAAATTCACGGTAGATATTATAGACATAGACCAACAAGAATTTTGAATCATAATCCAAAATTCGTTCTCCTCTCTGATACCACTAAAGGAATCTTGCTATCGATTTAACAGATAAACAATATATAATAGTAGGTTCGAGTTACCTACCTCGATTCCTGCAGAAGCTCGACCCAACCTACAGTGGAAGACAAAGGTCAGGATCAGTTCGATGTTGGTCTCGCGAGCAAACAACGGTCGGGTTAGCTACGGGAGTGCTCATCTGTTTCGCAGCCTAGATGCCACGCGGATCAGGACCATCGACGAACGAGGAGTGAGTGGAGAGAGAGGCTTCTTTTTTCTCTCTCTCACGTTTTTTGGTGGGGATTTGGAAGAATGGAAGAACTCCCTCCTTTACTCCATATATATAAGCCCTTAAATAGGCTTTGGGCCAATGGGTCTAATAAGCCCAATGGGCTTCGCACATAGGTCTTTTGGGCCCATCTCAATTGGACTCGGTCCACGGTCACGGTTCACACATTGACCCACCGAGTTCGGTTCACCTGGCATAGGCGGACCGTTTTTTCCAATATTACACAACACAATCATTGCTCACATAAATTACATATTTTTTAATACCATTTCAGTTATGCTTCATTTGTTTCAATCTTTCACTAGTCTACAACAACTATGTTGTTCTCGTGTTACCGAGAAACATTGTTTCTCGATAAAATGCTCATTTTCCGCTAAATTTTCGCATTCCTTTGGTGGAAAAGCTCTTGTCAAATTACCGACGAAGTTTCCTCCCTACATTTGTTGCTATTAACAAGAAATTGTAAATACTTCGCTACTAGCGGCAAACTTACCCTTTTCGTTTCGTCGCTATCGATTCCTCAACACCTATTTCTCGCTAGTCAGGTATTTTCTTGTAGCGAAATATTTGAAGAATGTGAAAGTGAATTTGTTAGGAATTTATAATAACGTGTCATGTGGCGAAATTCACCGACCAACGGCAACGGATCGTAACCTCCCAACCCAACCTTTCCAACTCACTAAGCTAAGTAGGAAGTAGCAAGTAGGAAGCCATCAAATATTGCATGTTTGCTTTGTTATGTCTATGAAGTTGAATCTTTCTCTTAATTAGTATCTCCAATAAAATCAGCAGTATTTACTATTTTGGTACGTATTTTTGTTGGTAACTCTTATGTATTTGTATAGCTGGCCTCTATAGTTGTTGAAAGAGGTGTTTGTTTTGCATCACATTTGTTATTGTAATAGTCTTATTGTATTTGTATAGCTGGCCTATATTACTATTAAATTAACAAAAAAACAATTTCATTAAAGCCAATTCATTTTAGGGTAGGTACTTGATATACATCCATTAAATATTCTTTGCCTATAAATACTCTACAATTATCTCTTAATATTTCGAGTTGTTTATTATATTTTGGTAGTCTGATATTTCAAAAATCTTTATTTGATTATATCCCCATTTTGCATGAGGGCATTCTAAAAACCGAAGTTGCCAGTAGAAATCGCGATATACAAGCAAAAATTGCATAATCTCTGTTGGCTTCGTGAAAGTAACCATTCATCCGTATCTGTTAAAGATATATGTGCGTCGTCAACCTGAGATTCAGGATTCGACTTCTTATATGAACTCCAGTCTATTTTCAGTCTCATGTTAGTGTAACTGTCAAAGCGCGCCTAGGTGCCATCATCAATCTTTTAATAGTTGTTGCGTTGATTCTTAGACTCCCAATTTACATTCATGATTTAGCAGTTCTTTTTTTTTTTGTACTTTCTGCAGGGAAGCAACAATGGTGAACGGCGGTGTTGGCGGGACTGGGCTGAAAAGGAGAAGCTGCATGTGCAGCAAAGATGATTTCTTGCCTGAAGAGTCGTTCCAAAGCTGGGGGAGCTATCTCAATGCATTGTCCAACACTGGATCAAGGTTCAAAAACCGGCTTCTGACACTCTCCGCTGACAGTCTTGAGCTGAACCAATTGCGTGCGGCGCAGCGAAAACCAGATGAAGAGAACTCTGAATTGGTGGGATATTATTTGGTTCGGTGTAGGTTCTGTAATGGGTGGTGGAATTTTTGTTCTCACTGGTGAAGCTGCCAGGAATGATGCCGGTCCTGCTGTCACAATCTCATACTTCATATCTGATGTATCTGCACTTTTATCTGTCCTCTGCTACTGCAAATTTGCTGTCAAATTACCGGTCGCAGGCGGGTCATTTTCCTATCTCAGAGTTGAGCTCGGTGATTTCATGGCTTTCATAGCTGCTGGGAACATTTTGTTCGAGTATGTATTCAGTGCTGCAAGTGTAACTCGGTCCAGGACTTTCTACTTTGCTACCTTGTGCAACCCCGATCCTGACAGTTTTCGGATATATGTATCGGGGCTTGCTGAAAACTTCAACTACTTGGATCCAATCGCTGTTGCAGTTTCCGCCATCATCTGCATCACTGCTTGCTGGAGCATAAAAGGGTCGTCGAGATTCAACACAATTGCCTCAATCATTCATATTTTGATCCTGGTATTCATCCTTGACGCGGGGCTTACCAAGGCAGACCCTGCTAATTTTACACCCTTTGCGCCATTTGGTGTCAAAGGAGTTCTGAAAGCTTCTGCAGTGCACTTCTTTGCTTATGTTGGATTTGATGGAATTTCTACCCTGGGAGAGGAGATTAAAAACCCCAGCAGAGACATCCCGATCGGCCTAATCGGTTCCATGGTGATCATTGCAGTATCTTACTGTCTTCTTTCAGCAACACTGATCTTTATGCAGCCTTACACACTGATTGATGTCAATGCACCATTCACTGTTGCATTCCAAAGTAAAGGGATGAACTGGGCAAAGTACATTGTCACCTTCGGTGCATTGAAGTCCATGACAAGTCTTGCTCGCAACCATCATTGCTCAAGCTCGATACTTCGTTCACATGGGCAGAACCCACATGGCACCACCGATTCTTGCCTCCATCAATAAGAAAACCGGGACACCAGTGAACGCAACCATTATCATGACAATTGCAAACTCCGTTGTTGCTCTGTTCACGAGCCTCGATGTCTTGGCAAACCTTCTGTCCATATCAACCCTGTTCATCTTCTCGCTAGTAGCGCTGGCGCTTTTAGTGAGACGCTACCAACGAGACATCGGTCACCAACAGAAACAAGCTGATTCTGTTCTTGGCACTGATCATAGCTGGGCAGCTGGGAATAATGGCTGGATCGGTTATGCAGTGACAGTAACAATTTGGTTCTTGTCCACCTTAGACCTGCAACTGAGTGAAAAAAGCAAGGAAGCCGAAGATATGGGGAGTGCCATTGATGCCATGGTTGCCATTTGCTAGCATTGCTATCAATGTGTTCACCATGGGATCAATTGATACAGCATCATTCCTCAGATTTCTTATCTGAACAGTTGCATTGTTCGTCTACTATCTTTTCGTCGCGCTACATGCTTCGTATGATGCAACCAAGGAAACAGAAGCTGATTTACAGACTGTATTTGAAGCAGGGACAACGAAAACTTTAGTTTCTAGATATGCAGTAAGGCAATTCTTTTCTTTCTCATATTTATACATATCCCTTCCTCTGACCACATTCGCATAGATTTGGCAACAATCTCACAAAGAAACCCAATATTTATCATTCATATAATAAAATGATATACAAAAGAATTCAAAATCCTCCAACCTTTCAGCCACTATACAACATTGCTTAAACACACAAAACAACAAACATGGCAATGACCTTAAGAATATTATAAAATAGACGAAAAAAGAAAAGAAAGAAAATGGGATAAACTAACCCTACAGATGTACATATCAAATTTCAAGCTCCCTTTCATAATTTTTCCTGAATTCATGCCTCTATTTTCAGAAGGGAATTGAGAGATGTACTATTGAATCTTTGAGCAAGTCCTCGGATCACAAGGACAATTACATCCCGCAGATGCCGGGAATGTACCATCAAGTCTACTTCATTCTCGCTGTCCACTACAATTCTAAGTCGATGTTGGTCGTTCCGGAAAGTTTCCAACTACAAAGGTTTTGATTATTAGCTTTTGTTGTACAACAAGAAAAAGCAAAGGAAATGAAACTGCAGTAATTCTTAAATTTATATGTTTCTGTTAACTTCCTACGCAAATCAAAATGCTGCAATCTAAAGTAAAAATCACCAAATTCCCAAGCATCAGAAAGGAGAAGCAATTTCTAGGCCCTTAGCATGCATAACTCACTGCTACTCTTTCTTTAGCTTTATTCATTCATTTGTTCAAGATAAGCTTAAAATATAGATGTAAACTCGCTCATGCGGTTTTTAACACATGACAAGTCAGAATACATTTCCAATTTGACAGATTTTGTAGAATAGTTTAAAAGTAACAAAACTTAGATGACAGAAACTTACATGAAAGGGAGGCGCATAAGTTCCTCGAATTTCAGTAGTTGGAAAAGAAGTCTTAGATCCTGGCTTTACAACCTTAACTCTTTTCCGATTAACTTCTAAAATTCTTCTCTCAAGACTCCCCTCTCCAGGAACCTGCTGCATCAATAATCACAAAAGCATGCCTTTTAGTTTCAAGATTATCATTATTATATACTATCAGTCATTTGGAGAGAAAATGAATACCTTTTTTGTAGAGCGATCCTTATCACATAGTACCTGTTGTAACAAAAAACATGTTTCATGAGTTTTTCGAGAACAAGAGGAACATTAGATGTGTGTGTATTAAATGTACTATATGCACATTGCACAGGGGGCACATGCAAGCATTCAAGAGTCGAGATAAAAAGATAACTGCTGATTAGCTAATTTAAAAAATATATATTTAAGTGACAATAAAATGTGCAAATGTTCAAACCTCAAACTTCACAGCTCCAAGTTCCAGCTTCTGTTTCACTTCTTTAAGAACATCAGGCTCTGCAAGGAAATTATTCCATTTCCAGGTGAATTATTAATTCATCCAGGAATTTATTTGCCTTCCACAAATGCGAAAGACAATAAAAAAGATTAAAAAATCGAAAAAAAAGGATTGGACACATTGCCTTGGCACCCGGATTCTTCAGTCACTGAAAAAACTTAATTATGTGAAGGTACAACCAAAAATAGAACTGGTGCATATAGATGACCAAGAGAGAAGGAAAAGCAGGTAACAAATAGAAAACTCAAAAAATATAGAATTAGATAATAAACGAAAACCTTCATGTTCAAAAAAGTTGGCCTAGTAGCCTTTTTATGTGCTAACTCCTCGAATAGAGGTCAAGCACATGTATCATAGCTAGTCAAATCTGTTTGCAAGAGAATGAGGATCATGGCTCACCAACAGCAATGGGCTCTGTTGATGAAGAAACAGGTTGCCCCTCCACACCATCCTCCCTTACAGGAGTATAAACTGCTACCAATCTATAGCCCACATCATCAACATTAGCTTCATACATCCTTCCTATCTCTCCTGTATATCAATAAAAAATATGAAATCAAATGGTTGAAAAGACATTGCCAAAAGAAATGGTTGAAAGGACAAGACCACACATTATTACTTTACTTGACTGTATTGGTCATAAAGCAATCAAAAAATGGTACTATTGTATACCTGGTATGGAGATCAGATCAGGACTACCAATCATGGACCTAAGCCATTGAATTCTGCTTTTACCTTCCTTCCCTCCAGTATATATGCCTCGAACAGCATATAAGTTAGTGTGAAAACCCCGTCCCTCAATTTCCAGCTTATCTATCTTAGGAATCCCTAAGTAGGAAAAATAATGTACATGTATTAAAAAAAATAATATAGGTATCGTCAATTTGTAATACCATGAAAACTAACAGTATGAACTGTTTTCCAGTCCAAAAAAAAAAGAACTGTATGAACTGTTCAGGCATTCAAATAATATAGCAGCAGCAGTAAATCAACTATGGTCTCGCTCCCAATATAATTTTACATATCATAATCATACTAGCAAAATAAAGCACTAAATAATCAAAAGACCTGGCAATACAGCAGAAGTTTCAGCATATGCTGGCTCGCTTGATCTTCCAAAGACATCATTCACGATGCATTCACATCTCAAGCATCGACCAATGTCTTCTAGCCGCACCTTGTAAGAGCAAGAACACTGTGAAGGTAAAGGCTCGTAGGAGTTTCCAGTTACTGATGAACAGAACCTGCAAAATCATTATTTCAGATATGTGGCAAAAAACAAAGAAAAATAAGGTAGTTGCAGAACCACCATTGTTAAAAAGCAATTTCTGAGTTCATAACAAATTTTCAAGGTTAATGCAAAAACCTGCCATCCAATTTTTCTGCATATGTTTTGAGGAAATATATACATAATAGAATAGAAGTGCAGTTGCAGAAAATCCAAAAGAAGAAATCATTGGAGAATCTATGCAATGTTCTTTTTCATGCAATAATAAACAATGTACAAAAAGTAGTACCCATGATAAAATAATTGATTTAAGGTTTTGATGTGTTGCTTCCAGAAACTTTTCAGAAACAGTGAAAGAGTAATGATTGTTAGAGGATCAACTAAAATTGCGCTAGCAGAAAAGTGTAGCATTTTACCATTGGTATCTAACATCCTTCTTATAGTTGCTCCAAACACGATGTTGATTTTCTGTCTCAGGGATCACTTCAACAGCAGTGAGTACAGCACCTTCTATTGCCTTTCCAGTGAGAGCAAGCATTTCTACTTTTGGGAGCTCTGAACAATTAAGCCACATCGAGTATAAAATTACCAACCGTCCAAAGCTATCATATAAAGCAGAAATTATCTGTATTCAGCATGGCAAATGAAGTAGACAAAACTTGTACATAAATAAATTCTCCTTGAATTCCCATCTTATTTTTTTTTTGTTGTTCTGATTATCACGAGGGCTGTTGGGAAATTTGTGGGATAACAACTATCACTCCAGAAAGAAAAACCTAAAAATTTCAAGTTCACATGAACAAATGATTCTAGATTGGCTTAGTGTAAAATGTAAATATATGCAAGTGCAAATCCTGAGTCAAGAATGCTCCTCCAAAAGATATTACATACCTGGGAGGATTATTCCAGTTGGCTCAGACAATTTAAGTTCTCCTACCACTGAATCTGAACGAACTGGTGTGTATCTGTAAATATTACTTCAGTATGTTAATCTGAAACAGCATGGCAACTCAAGCTTTACACCAAATGTAATGAACCTTCAATAAAATTTATGAACTTTTCATCATCATCTATGTAGCAAGATATTAGAAAGAATAAGAATAGTTACCCGAACAATAAACAACAATTGTAATCCACTTCCATCACTTCATAATTTCTAGAGTTGGCACCATCTATAAGAATAATACCCTCATTGGTTTCTCTGTACCAGCTAAAGAGGCTTGATACCTCATAACCGCCAAAATATTTTCCTTCTCCAGTATAAATACCCGGAGAAGACTCCTTAACACAAACATCAGAAACTACTGGAAGAGCTGCCATAAAAGTCTTAATTCAGTGCATCACAAACATAATTCAAAGAATATATATATATAATTTGACAATTGAACGCTCTACTGCACATCATGTAGTTTACTAAATCACAATTAAAGGGCACAATGATACAATATATTGAACACAACTTAAGCTCACAACAGAAAAGAATTAAAGGTTAAAAACTACAGAGCTCAATGATACAATACTCAACAGAAGTCATCTCAAAGATAAAATCTTCATTTCGTTACTAGTGAAGAGAGAACCAAGGAGAAGATTAACAAAAGCTCTACCTGGGTTGACTGGAGAGGTTGAAATTGCAACTAATGGCTTTCCACATTTGCCATCAGCACGGATGGGAATCCATTTTAAGGCTAAATAAGAACCCACGTCATCAAGTGATGGAGTATAAGTCCTGCCAAGGAGCAATGAGTTGAGTAACAAAATGGAAGTAAATCTCAGAACCCAGTATTTTGTGGTGGAACTTACAATGTTTTACTGCAGATAACATCATCACAAGCATTTGGTAAATCCATTAATGCAGATTCATCAAGTTTATTCTTCACTCTGCACCAAGTATACTCTCCAATCCCTTGTTGCCCACCAAAGTATGTCTTTTGTGGGACAACCTCCTCATCCTCACAGCAATTTGGAATCACAAGTTCTAATCCCACTGGATCCGCTGTTATTGATTATAAACACAGAATAATAACAAATTATACACAATGAAAAAGCAATAACTTAACCAAGAAAATAATTCACAATGTTCATAAAGCTGATGCTTAAAAACAACTCCAACCAACTAAAAAACCTTATCCCTAATGTATCCTTCTAATGCTTTCCCCTAGAGGCACTTCTGTCATCACTAAAGTGAAACTGGAACACAATCCTTCCCAAGAATCATGAACGTGCCAGCATGCCTTCTCACAAGAAAATTTATCATTGTGCAAAATTGACCTTAATACACATGGTTCGGCCAACTTCTAGTTTCATCATTAAGCTTAGATTGGGATGTCAGTCAGATTTCAGCAGACTAGCCTATGCGCAAATATCAAAAGTAAATAAACATTATTTACTCTTGCAATGGAACTGCAACTCACCAGGTGCAATCACTTTAGATATTATGCTCCTAGAGCTTCCTTTGACACCATCTTTGCGCACTGGAGTATAAACCAGTTCAATGCACTTTTCCACATCTTCTAGTGTCAAATCCAAAAACTCTGCATGCAAAACATCCATATTGAATGGTAATATAAACAGGACTGCAACAAATGGATGAAGACGATACCTTATGTAATTCAATAGAACATACCATCAACACCTAGTTTCTCCCTAACACCGTTACTTCTCATCCTAAACCATTCATGTAGACAATTCCCTCTCTCTCTGAATCAGAAAGGACATCAATTTCAGGATATAATCACAACAAAATGAATAGAAGATTCAGTATTTTGATTATGGTAGTTGCACAAACATTTACCCTCCACAATAAGAAGCCACAAAGCTCAAGCGTTGCCCTTCCATCATTGATCCAAGAAACTCTAAAGACTGACAAGTTGGAGGGCCTGAAATGCAATAGGATATTCAAGCAACATCAGCATAGCAATTCCCCAATAAATATACATATAAAAGAATTGGTGGCTAAACTAACGCACATTCACTCCAGAATACCACTATTAGAGATGCGTGGAGGAAGAGGGCCAGCTTAATCTGGAAAGCTATCAATTTCTAGGAAAAGATAAAAGATTACAGGATCTCAAGGAACCAGCATCTTACCAGCTATGATAGGTCCAATTTGTTCTGAAAGAACAATGGGGCCACGAGCCCAATCACTTCTGACAGGTTCACATGAAACTGATATGAAGAATCCAATATCATCAACAGAAAGAGTGTATGAGGCACTGGTGGCACCAGGAATTTCACTTTGAGTTCCATCTGAACTTGTCTGCATAATGGCATTGTGTCAATGTAAAGTTATGTTGACCAACTTAAGCAGACAAGATAAAGCCTGTTAGAAGACATAGTTTGAAAAGTCTGTTATCTACGCTTCAAAAAGCATTTTAAGGAATACCACATGAAAATCATATGATTAAGACCTTGCATGATTACATGAAGAAAAAAAATTCTATTATTGGTGACTTTAGTACCTGAAACCACTGAAAAATTGAGTCCCCCTCTTCACCTCCCCAATATTTTTTGTCCACATATAATGCAGTTCCTTCAATGACACTTCCAACTATTTGTAGAGAAACCAATCTTGGGCTTCCTAATCATCAAAAGAAACTTCCCATAAGAAATAATTTAAAAGAAGAAAATTCTGGAATGCATATAGTAGCACTGGGTACGGCAAATGTTCTGAAAACTCAAGTCTTTACTAAACATCAGATAATGGGACAGCCAGTAAGACAATTAGCAATTTGAATCAGTCCAGTGACAAATAAAAAAGCAGGAAATTAGTCTACAAACACAAGGCGAGGAACAACAAACTACAATGTGATTATTACATTTTAAATACAGGTAAAACATGCCATTTCTTTGTAACATGCAAAATTATTATCAACTTGCACGAACTATAGAATTTTTGGAAGGTAGACAAAGTCAGAATCAATACAACATGGTTATTGAACGATCATTAAAGTAAATATCCGTACTCTATTGCATACAACAAAGAATAATTACATTTTCAGTTAACAAGTCAATTTTTTCCATAATTTTAAACATAATTTATAGAGTCCACTGATTACATCCATCCCTCCAAAAAAAGGAGAGAAGCATTCCAGAAGCTCAGATAAGTAAATTACCAGGTCGAACACGTTCTTGCCCCATGCAAGTTCTTGGCTCACCTATGATTCCATCATCACGCACAGGAACACATTCGAAGGACACAAATTTACCGATTGCATCTCTGATAACTCGATACTGAAGAACTCCAGCACCCTCCGGTATCAGGGTGCCAGAATCTGTTTCAACCTGAAATTGTGAAACAATGCCCAGTTGACACAAACTTAAATTCTTTAGGCATTTGAATACATTAAAATTATTATACTTTTCTATTTGGTAAGCTAAGGACCTATTAGAGTTTTAAAAGTACCAATAATCAACGGAACACTAAGCAAAAAAAATCAGAGCATAACCATCAGCAACTAGACCAAGCAAAGTAGCAAAGTCCATATATATCTTATTGATACAATAAAATCAAAGTTGTGTCATTAAGTACAATCATGAAGAATGAAGCAGATATAATAAGAGATTATTCCATGGAGAATGGAGGATCAAAAGCACAAAAAAAAAATTCAGAGCTTTAACTACACCTTGGCAAATGAGAGCCCGACAAAAGTGATCCAATGGACACATTATAAGTGGCAACATATACCATATGTGCCTCCCAATTCCCATATGAGAGTGTCAGCTTTGTTGAGCGGATAAAAACGACTTTAAATTATGGGTTATGGTGATTTAGTGACCATGGTCAATCGTCAAAAAGAGGATATATTATTTGGCACAAGAGGTATAGAAAGAGGCACAAAACACCATATTATAGCATGGTTACAAATATAAGAGCTGAACTGATACATACGAATTGCAGCATCATGCAAAGCCAAAATTGGATTGAAGTTTATACCTCATGAAGAAACCAGTTGTACATGCTTTTTCCTTCATGACCCCCAATATAGCCATATGATGCTGTCAAAATTCCACCTTCAATGTAATCACCAGTGATGGATAAAAAGTTCAGGCTTGGGGGAAGAGCTGAAAAGAGTCAAAATCGTAGATTATGGGATGGCATCATATTAGTTAGATGGCCTAATATCTTTTCACTACAACAAGCGACTAATTAAGAAGCCAAAGGCAAAAAAGACTTTTACTTACTCTCAACCGCACTTTCCGATATTGCATATACTGATTCACCTGATTCACCACCCAGAGTCATGGGAGTATATTTTGCGACAATGTAATAGCCAACAGCCCCTAAAGGAATTCGAAATGCCTAAAAAAAAGGCTCAATGAGAATTCCCATCAAGAACTAGCCAAAGCCAGCCTATGATTCTACCGTATAAAATAAGACAGGCAATGCTTACTTTCGCAACCTTGGATGTGGTCAATGCTTCAAGATTGTTCTCACCATCCAATAGAGATGAACTTGATTTAAACCACTGAACTCTGCTGGAACCTTCAGAACCTCCAGTGACATTACCAGTGACGGTAATCTTACTGTTTTCCTTTAGATCACCAAGTATCTTCACATTTGTTACTTTTGGTGGTGCTGTAAATTAAGAGAAGACCAACCAATCATTGCAACATACAACTTGATAAAACCAGAACTTCAGAGAGCTAATTGACCAAGAAAATGCCACAGTGAACGTTGTTACAATAAACAAAAACCAATTAGCACACACAAGTTACACTAACAGGATGATCATACTATTCTTTCAGCACTAATAATAAGATCACTAACAACTTCAGGCAGCATTTGCTTGCTAACCACTTATCAACAACTAGTATAAAAAAGGTATTGTTCGTCGAAACCCTGTCCCCCACTGGATACCCATCTCGTTCTTTCTAGGCAACCATTTTCTATGCGTCAAAATGTTTGCTTTTGTCAAAATTCAAGTGATCTCTCATGTTAATTTACCTTGCTTTACTGCTTGAGACACAACTGAAACGGATTCTCCTTCCTGGCCTGAAACATAACTCAACGTCAGAATCTATGAGACGATCTATGTTTAAAAAAAAAGGTGTTAAGCAATACAATATGTTCCCTAAGCAAAAATTTGACAGGAAAACCTTCAAAATTAATGGGTATATATACAAAAGCCATTCGCCGGCCCACATCTGCTTTAGTCAACGTGTACTCTGCTGTACCACTTGACAGCAACATAAAATCCCTGAAGGGTTAAAAAAAAAAAGAAAAGATGTTATGTAATCAGCATAGGTAAGCTAAGATCTGCATAGGAAAATAAATAAAAAAGGAGGTGAAGCAGAACCATGCACAGAAAGACATGAAATAAAAGGTTAAAATACTAGATTATGAAACAGATAAGACCAAAAAAAAGGGCCTCAAACGTTGATATATTCTTTTATTGAAGTTCAGTAAAACATTAAGTTCAACAAAGAACAGATCAGTCACTAACCCGGCATTGTCCTTACTCTCACGTAGCCATTCAAATTTGCTGGGACCTTCTCTTCCTCCAAAGTAGTTTCCAACTCCTTTTATGACATTTCCTTCAATGAGATCTCCAATAATCTTAACATCACTGACCGATGGAGGAGCTGCCAACATTAAAAACAAAATGATGATGACAATTGTGAAATTATTTTTTTACACCATAAAAAACATTAAGACAAAGAGGGGAAAATGCAGTTAAAATTAATCACAGAAAGAGCTACCATTTATAACAATCAAAATAATGATAAAATGACTTGTAGTATGGAAAGACTCGGTTGATTTTTCAGCTGCTAAAAGGATAAAAACAACACTAAAGGGCTTGTTTGGGAAAATAGCAAATTTCCTAGATAGGATATAGGAGATTGAATAGTAAAAAGTTGAAATAGATGGCAAGTTATTTTAGAAAAATATGCGAATGGAAAAAATGCTATTCAAGAAACAAGCCTAATAGAAAAACCAGAACCCTGAATAAAAAATGATGTGAAACCAAGAATTTTCCATAAGACAAGAAACTTTGTTCCACTGAATTCTTCAATTTAAAAGAAAAGAATACCAGGATACCGCTAATTTTTTAGAATAAAAAATCCTTAAAATCATTGCTTTCATTCGACGTATTACTTTTAGAAGCCTCAAAAAATTTCGTTACTTTGCTTTGAGCATTCCAAGTTTAAAAGAGCAACTAGGCCAATATCATGAAGAAAATCTATTTGTATTTGTGTATCTTTTACATCACTTCTAGGAATTTTTTCACTGTCTTCTCCTACTTGAAATGGAAATCAAAAGAATGTAGTGTAACAAAAGATTATTTGAGGGACCAAACAAGGGAAATCAAACACAAAACATGAATGACAAGTTTTAAAGAACTGTACGCACACTAACCTGCTTTGGCAAAATCAGTATACTTATATTGAGGCTCCCCTTTAGCACCTTCTTCTGTGACTGGTGTGTACATAAAGACCAAACTTGAATCAACATCATCTATGGTCAACTGATACTCCTCGTCTTCTGCTCCAGTAATAACAATAGGGCTGCTATTCCATCTCCTCCTCAGCCAACTGAGAGAAAGACATCAGTACAATTTACTTTCTTTACTTTCTCAGTAAATAAAAGAAACAATGTGCACACAACACGGATATTGAAGATCAACAACAAACTCACCTAGCCACGCCTTTCCCAGGAGTTCCACCGCACCAAGCAACTGTTGCATTGCCCCTGATTGAATTTCCTTCTACCAGCTCCCCAGACACTTCAATGTTGACAACTTTGGGAATTCCATTTCCTTTAGAAAATGGAATATGTTGAAGGGAAGTATTACCAAATGTTTTGTAGATGAAAATGAAGAAGACTAAGAGCAGAGAATGCTAGATTAAAGCAAATTAAACATCTATCTGAACCCTACTCTTTCTTTTTACTGATAAGATATGAACACAGAGTCTCAACAATGCTGTGTGCCCATCTGTTAGCGTCTCTATCTATTGTTTTCTCTTGTCAGTGAATAGTGGTAATGTGATGCAGATCAACGGCTAAATGTTTCTAATTGTTATGAACCAAACCACAATAAGAAAATGCCAAATCTTAAATGCTACACTTATATGGGGGAAAAACATATGAATTCATTCATAGAATCCATGCAAAACATGAAACAAGGCGTACCTAGTAAAACTGGTGAAGATATAGCAAATACGGCCGGATGTTCAGTTTCTCCTAATATGGGGATACATTCCACTTTAAGAAATTTACCAATGTCCTCACGCTTTGGCCAGTATACCTGAAAATCACATGGTGCCATGCTTTTGGCATGAAACAGGATAAAAATGGCAGAATTCAAATTTCATGCCAAAATTTCAAACTCATACCCCTGCATGAATTTACCTCTCCAGTGGCATCTGGAATTGCAACAAAGTTTGAAAGTGGCCTCTCACTGGCAAACCACTGATATTTAAGTGCTAGTTGTGGATCAACATTCAGAGTGCTCTCTTGGACAAATGTAAAGTGGCAGTGGCAAGCATCTTCTTCAAAGGGTTGATCAACATAGGCATCCTTCAGCAGATAACCTTGTGGGAGATAATCTTTCCATTGCTCAACAAGAAACTGGAAAGTTGAGGCTATTCAACAGACAAAAGTTCAAGTTTAGAACTCCTATGAGAATAATTGATCAGAAGTCCAGCACGCTTCTGTCAAACCTAGAATTTGCTAATTCCATTTGGCTATCCCAAATTGGCTTTTCTGTGGCCAAGTTCAGGACAGGAATTGGTATTAACTAACACTAAAAACACGCCTAAATAAATATTTTTGGTGTTGATAGGAGTTTAATGTCGATCAAGACCAAAGAGCACCACTTTAAGTACTTCTTGATGTTGATCAACACCCACCCACACTCACACCTTCCAGACAGAACAGGGTACAAAACCAATTAAGAGAACGACATATGCATATGACCTGTTATATCAAATAATTAATTGTTACCCTGCGTATGAGTTAACCTTCATGCATGGACAGTAGATACCAAATTAATCAATGCAACTTGTACAAAAAAATGAAAAGTACATTGCAGAAAATATACACCTGCAGCCTGGTCAGGTCGACAAAGCTCCCAACCATCTCTAATGCACGAGGCCATGCAAGCTGGATAACGCTTTGCTGTCGCAATTGCCTCCTGAGAAAGATCTACCAGAATGCCAATGTTAAAATAAAGATAAAAGGAAGGGTATAAAAGAGTTCTCTACATCAAACAAAAAAAAATAATAATAATTAAAGAATCAACATTTTTTCCAAAAGGATGAAGTGAAAAAAATATAAAATTTATAGATCACTCCAATTAAATACCTCTATCATTAAACCTTTTCAAGGTAGGACCAACAAGCAGAATAGAAGCTGCCTCTAAATGGGGCATCTTAAGTATAGGATTCTCCTCCACTCGTAAATGCTGCATTAAAGCATAACATTAAGAAGCATAAGAAACTCTCATACTAGGTGCTAAAACATAATTATATGTTTTTATTTGTGCCATTGATGCATTTGTGCATCTTACATTCAACTCAAATTTTGACAGAAGATGCCCACGTGCAGTTATGAATCATCCTTCGGGCATTCAATCATAATAAAAGAGAAGGATTTTTCATATAAAAGTTTCCAAAAACAGTAAAATCTTCAGGTAGTCTGACTAATAGCTGCAAATATACATCCAATAGAAGAGTAAATGAAATAATTTACATACAAAATTGTTCCCCAGGTATTTTTTAAATCTTTAAATAAAATAGACAAGCCAAATTTGCCAAGCACAAATTATCCTCTTCAATCTTCACTGTAAACTACATTAGTTGTATCACATAACACAACCAGACAACATATGTAACTAAATGTAACACCAAATGACCAATTCAGTAACAAAGTGGATGTGATGATAATAAAAAGAGTTGGAATTAGAATTGACCTCAAGGACTGGCAGATATGGGAAACCCTTTAGAGTTGATATTTTGTTTTTGCTTGCAGCCAATACCTGAAAAATCATAAAAGAATAATACTAGTAGAAATATCAAATTGCACTAGTTCAGCATAATGAGTAAGCATTATGCCAACAATATTTTAAAGAGGGAAAAACCTGTAATCGAGGTTGGCTTGCCATTGAAAGAGACTTCAGCTTATTTTGAGCAACAGAAAGAAACTAGACACC
>CAODLS011433908.1:0-10970 GCA_948243855.1 Flueggea neowawraea | reverse complement strand
ATACTGATAGCAAACATATGCAATAGATAACTTATACGAATACTGATAGGGGACCAATACTGATGTCTCATACTGATAGATGTATTCCTTATACACATAATTAGATTTCTTATAAGTTCCACTTATTAATTAGTCCAATTTACAGATATGATCTGAACACAGCAAAAACATATAATTTCTAAAAGACACAGTCTATGTGTCTGAAACTGTTACCACACTCTCCTGGTAGTCAAGATAAACTCCTATCAAGCACCACTGGTACCTGGTCAGTCGTGCTGACAGACACAAGAAGCTGCAACAAATAGATCACATCCAAATGATCAGAATAGGGTACTGGTATTGTGGCGGTACCAAATGTATGCATGAAATGAAAATGCCATCTAAGCCTTGACGGCATCGGAAGCTAAAAACTTGCAAAACCTCAATCCGATAAATGCCCAACTAATCGGTCATCCATACTGACTATAATTGATCTCCTGATCATGAATCTAACATCTATATCAGAAAACAAGCACAAAATTATCAAGATTCTTCACCCACATTTTTGGATCTCTCAAACCCAAGATAAATGAGTCGTCCATTCACAAAGCCCAACACAAATCAAAGCATCCCCAACTCAAATCTAACCTTATACAACATAAACAACTTCATATTCTACCAGAAAATCATCAAAATCCGAATTCCTAGCTCGGAATAGACCCATTTCGTTCAAACATGAAATCTCCCAAAACTGAAGTTAAAATCCTATGCTTTCAACCTTAAACATCCTTAAACTAACAATGCATAACTTCCCTAAGCCCAGAAAGAACATATCTAAATCAAACACCCATTTTTGAAAAACCCTAGATGAGTGCATGCAAAATAGAAATTGATAAAAAGAAGGGATTATGAGATGTTTCTTACCTCAATGAAGCACAATGATGGATGGAAGAGCAATAAGAGAGAAAGAGACCAAATCCCTGAAGTTATTTCGGTGGTTGGGAGGAGTTATGGCAGAAAGAACATGTGGGTGGGTGTATTTATACATCCACAAAGCTGATACGTGGCATCTCACTTAAACCGCCCATAGCCTCATCTACGCGCATTGGCCCTCTTTCTACGCACGTTGAACAAGGTCTACGTGCGTAGAAGAAGCTTCAGCGTGCGTAGACGGCAGACCTGATGCCCTCCCCAATTTCTCAAATCCAAAATCAACGTGCGTTCTACCCCCTACAACGCACATCGATCATCTCTCTCGCTCACGATTCAAGTCCAAGTGAAGAACAACGTACACAAAACTCTCCAACGCACGCAAACGTGCATAGACACCCTCACTGTCCGTCTCATACATCAATCTACACAGCTAGAACCATGTCCAACGAACGCAGACGATTCCACTTGCTCTCGACTTCCATCCAAAAGATGCTCAACGCGCGCAGAACACCCTCCAACATACATAGTACCTTATAACGTGTGCAGCCGACATTGTGCACGTTCACGGTTCACCCCCAATCACATCTACGCATACAGTACCTTGTCCAATGCACGTAGTTGACCTCCAGCACGTCCTATGCGCGTAAATCCGTCCTTTTAAGGCATCTTCCAACTCAGGATCATCAATCCAACATCTCCGGAATCAATCCAACGCTAAATTTGGAAGAAACGACGCACGAACTTCCTTAAACACCACCAATCACCACAGAAATCAAATTGGATTCTATGGAGAACCCTACCGGAGTGGACGAGATATTACATTTTCATTCCGTATTTTTCTCTGGATTCCCTCCAAAAATATGTTCCAATCATGGATATCGTGATGCAACATCATCTGCAGATTCACTGGGAAGATAAAGATGTTGTTACGGTTCATGCATTGACCAAGCTTTATACATCAACAATTGCCTCCAGGATTTTTCTAGGAATTGAACATCAAGAAACTGCAATGAGGCTGAATAAGCAACTTGATCAGCTGATGAAAGGAGTAATTTCCATGCCTTTGAATTTTCCAGTATCAGAAACCAATCCACCAAACCCTCAAGTTCAAGCCCATAAGGCTTGAAACTTCCCTAAGCCTTCCTTTTCCTTATGCTAATTTAGTTAACAACTGAATGCACACCACAAGAAATTCCATTTTCACCGCTAACGAGAAAAAGAGGTGTCAATGTTTTCAGCGGCAACATTTTAGTGCGTCACAAAAAAGACCTAGCTTAGCTTGTAGTGGTTGTATGATTTGAACTGAATTTTTTTTTATTAATCACTCTTGTACTATTTCAAAAATCAATCCACTTGAAAAGCTTTAACTGATGAGTGAAAACTAGAATTTAGGTTTTAACTATATTTCCTAACGACAAGAACAATTTTTTTTTTTTTTATAAAATATGAACCAGGAACAAGTTTTTATCGTGCTTTTAAGGCGAAAGCGCAACTATATATTCAAGGATTTGGATGTGTGGAGGCAGAAGTTGAAGAGTGATTTTGTTGGGGGGAAATTGCCGACTTCACAGTCAAGCTTGGCTAATATTTTGAAAGAGACTTTTGGAGAGGATCACATCTTCGACGTGCTTTTGGCTTTGTTTGTTGGCGCTTACGACACTACAAGTAGCACCTTGGCATGCATAATCATGGTTTTGGAACAGCATCCTCATGTCTACGATAAGGTCTTGGCAGGTAATCAAGCATACCCTAAAAAACTAATTCTCAAGTCAAATATCTGTACTATATTAAAAAAAAAAGCATGAATGTGGGAAATAAAAATTACAAAAATTTAATATTTACACAAATAATTACTACTCAATTGTTTATTTCAGAACAAAATATAACTATTCCTTTTTAGCTAGTAATTCAATAGAACTTCTAAAATTATAATTTAACTAGGATTTAAAAAATTATGAATCTTTTATAAATCTAATAATTAAATAAATTTTTTTTTATGAAGAAATATTAATTATTATTATTAGGGACTTTGTACAGAGACTTGGGCGGTTTTCACAACCACCCTAAACCGCTGGCTATGTAGCCGTCTGTAGGATTCTCCCGGCGATTCTTTAGATATTTGCTGCGGTAGTCAAGCGGCCGGCGATATCGCCCCAAGTTATAAATTTGATAAATTTCTGTCTAAAGATGTTTCGACAGCCCCTAACCGGCCAGCAGATCAGTTTTAAACTCTCAGCTGTACACCCAGAAACATTACAATCATCATAAATGAAATGCAACAAGAAATTCAGAAAAAAAAATTACATCCAATAGAAATGTTACAAAAAAATTTAAAACACAAACAAAATTTTCTAGTTGTGTAATTCCAATACAACAATATAATACTCTGAAACAGAAGACTTTTTGAATGTTCCGAATTCCTGTTTCGGTTTCAAGATTTATTCTGCAACTGCTTTGGTGTCGAAGCGAATCCTAACAGCCGTATCCAAGATTAGGACGGCAATGAGGAACCAGAACAGTTTGATAATGAATTTTGGAGTCTTATGAAAAAGGGTTAAATTTTTTACGGTCTCGAATGTATAATGAAATCTCCTATGAGGTTTAAAAAGTTCCTCTACGTTCCTTAGCAGGAACCGCAGAAAAACTTTTTAGTGACTACAGAGGAGGTTTTTTAGAAACCGTAAATAAGCTTTTATCTCTCAGAGAGCACAAAAGAGTTTTTTTAAAACCCAGAAAACAGATAGCGGATTGACGGCATACGATTTAACCCTATGAAAAATCATCCATCGTTGCTGTGGCGAGGTACCGTGCCAACATCTTAAAAAATCATCAGTTGCATCCTACCTTGTAAAACTACAAATCAAACTGAGTTCGCCAGCCAGTATAAGGACGAACTGAGGAAGATACGATCACAACATATGCCAACATAAGGGTCCTTGTTTTGGGATGTCACTTTCTGTTCACAGGAGAAAGCGCGTAGGAGTAAAATATATGTACCATCTCTTATATGGTTTCAATCGAGAAAAACTGCCTTAAAGCTAAAATTGTTACTCTAAATACAAAACTTATGAGAATTAAATCATTGAAGAGCTTACTGAAACCCCAACATAAAGGTCCTTTTGTTGCTTGCAATCTTCCTTGATGGTGATGCCAATTTTAAGTAAATAAAGACAAGTTAAAACAGAAAAAAAAATATAATCAACCTTATTAGATACATGTGAAACCACTTGTAAATTTTAAGTCATGTCCTCACCCATCTGCAACACATTGACGGCTCATGTTCTTCGGTTTCAAGCTTCTGCCGATAAATCTCCAACTAAGCAAGATTGGAAAGAAAAATCAAAGGCCCTTGCAAGTTTCTCTTCAGTGTCTATAACAGCCTTATAAAATTGTTCTGATTGCGTGCTAATAAATTGCATGCTGCTACTTACATAAAAAGAAAAATGCTCCAGCTCTACATGTTACTCACTCCAGTTTCTTCATTCAGTTTCCGAAGCTGGACAAATATACTCGCACTGTAAAAGCATGTTGATGATTTACCTTTAACAAGAACTTCGGCACAATATAACTTTCAAAATTAGCTCCCCTCATTAACCACCCCACTTGGCAATTTCCACAAGCTCACCTCACACTGTAAAAGCATGTTTATGATTTACCATTAACAGACCTAGTTACAAACGAAGGTCTTACGGCTTTGTTGCAAGAACATATAAAGGAAATCATGCTTCGTCAAAAAAGAAAAAAAAATATAAATATAAAGGAACTCATGACTAAGGTCTCTATTATTACTCATCACAAATGCTCCAATACTCACTCTGTTTATACAGGGAAAGAAAGCAATCAATAAAGGGTAGGAACTATTAAGCAAAGATTCTTCATATGAGCAGGGGACAGTTGAAGAATAAACCAGAGATTAAATTAGTAATAATTAAAGGCTTCTCTTCATTTTTCTAGTCAATATCACTATCACAATCAAAGAATTTATTTACCTGAACTGAAAGTTCAACAAGATTGACTAAGTTGAAAGGAATTTTCATCTAAACTCCTTTCCTCCCCTCAGAAAGTTTTTGCAATAGAACAAGAGTCTTGCCGTAAGTTGGAGAGAGCAATAAAATGAAGCTGCTGCCTCCACTGACTTACATAAGCTCTAAGTAAAGATAATTGAAATCACACAGAAAAGCACTTTACATCCTGCACTCGGTCTCAAAACAAACACACAGGATCATGAGAAAGAATTAAAATTGTTACATTCATTCAAAATTAATCAAAACAAGCAACAAAAATACAATTTCAATCCACATATAAACTACCTGTTTACACCATAATTTGAGCAAATTGTGGAGGTGGTAAAATTAGGATCAAAAAAGGAAATGAATTGCTTCAAAGTTGGAAGTTGTAGCAGTATTGGAGGGCTTGTCTCCAAGGAAAATCTCACGAAATGGAAAGCAGAAGAAAACAAGTCCTTGAGGTGGTGACAAATCTGTAATAATTACCTTGGGATCAATTAAAAACACTGCAAATCTGGAAGCAACAAAAGAAATGCTTTAAAAGTTTTCCTTCAGGAGCAAAAGCAGCGGATTCAATTAGATCACCGTTAGCATAAAATAAAATGAATGTCAAATTATTGCAAAGGAAAAGAATATAATTTGCAGGAGAAATTGTTGGAATTCAAATGGGACTTTTTGGCTGCCAAGAATAATCTAATGAAGATAGGTTCTTTCCACATATAATTTAGTTTGAAAATGAATACTTTTTAACTAATTACTTTGACGTGGTTGATTATGAAAACAGAGCAAAGAGAAATTGGAAAATCAAAAGGAGCAGGAGAGACTTTGAATTTGGGTGGGGGGGTGGGGTGTTGTGATATTCAAGGAATGAAATACTCCTGGAATTGGAAGTTTCAAGGAAGCCATTTCTGATTTTACATATCACGGTTTCCATATTCCAAAAGGCTGGAAGGTGTGGATTTAATTTTTTCTTAAATTCAAAGCATTGCATATTTACCGCTGCTGTTCTATTTAGATCAAAACTCGTAGGTTTGAATCAATTATTCTAATTATTCAACAATATAATTTTCACTGTTCTACATCTATTTCACTACTAATTTACACTATTATTATTTCAATTTTTATAACAACAGGTCCTATTTTCCAATTGTTTTTATTGCTTACAGTTGCACTCTAGCCAATATGCTACTCACAGAAATCCAGAATATTTTAAGGATCCAGAGACATTTGATCCATCAAGATTTGAAGGAGATGGACCATTACCATATACGTATGTCTCATTTGGTGGAGCGCCTCGCATGTGTCTGGGAGGGAGTATTCTGGGGTTAAGGTATTAGTTTTCATGCTCCATGTGGTGACCAAATTTAGATGGAAGCAAATTTTCCCAGATGAGAAAATTGTGACTGATCCAGTGTCGAGGCCAGCAAAAGGCCTTCCAATTCGGCTTTATCCCCACAAATGTTGAATTGCTTTTGCATGCAACTCTGTGTGTGTGTACTTAATTAGTAGCATATGGTGAACTGAATAAGGTTTACCAAAATGAAATAAAGATTGAAATTATGGAAGTAAATTAATTCTATTATTCCGATGATAAATTACGCCTATGAATTCTCTTCCCCTTTTTCTTAAACGAATTTTTTTTTAAAAAAAAAACACCTTTTCTTGTTTCCTTTGACATGGCAGTTAATGTATTATTGAATACTTGAATTTCGTTTGTTTTTTCTTTTCCTTTTCTGGCTTAATAATTAGGTTTGGATTATTAAGCTGGAATGCCAAGCTTTCCATTGGTTTGTCGTTTGTGTAATCCAAGATCACTAAAAATATCATGTCTATTAAACTTTTTTCATAAGTCATTTTTAGTTGTTTTCACTATAAGAATCGAATTGCCGATTATCAGTACCGGAGTTGACTCTTATTAAAAAAATAAAATTCTCAATTTTTAACACTAAAAATATTTTAGTTATCACAAGACTACAAATCTATTGATATTAGATATTTCTACATTGTTTTGATACATTAACTCTCATTATAAGGAATTGAATTCTCAATCCTTTAAAACTAAAGAAATTTTCAACATAGTTTTAAAAAACTCATATTAGATGGTTGTACTTTTTTTAGCAGTTATTAGCTAATTATCCTTTTTTTTTTACGGGATAGATTTTTTTTAATTGATGAAAATTTAATTAAACTAATCCATAATCTGGTGGAATAGAGGAGAACGAGAGATATTTTTTTTGTCAGGATAAATAGTTGTATTTTTTTTTATTAGATAGGTAAAATTGTATTAATCTGAAGAAAGGGCATCTAAGCTACATGAAGCATCTAGTTCTAGAGCAAAAAAAAATGTTAATGAAGCATTTAATTTTTTTTTTTCACAACATTGATGAGGTGAACACAATGCACCAAAGTAGCAACAAACAAAAAGCAGCAATTCAAGACGACAAAAGAAAACCCTTTAAAATCGTAACAAACTTTGAATTGAACCAGTAAATATTGTTATTGGCTGCCCTAGTTAAAAGGCAAAATGCAGTCCTCAATGCATTTAATCGTGTCAAGCAATGGATGAATTAGAGAGGACTATAAATAAACCATTCTGAAGCCATCGTTTCAACACAAAATTAAACAACAAAACTTAATCGAACTCAGTATTTGCTCAATCTCCTTTAAACCCCAATTGAAGATATGGACTCGTCCAAGAGCAGCTTCCAAGCTGGCGAGGCTAAGGGCCAAGCTCAAGTCAGCATTTTGTTCATTGCTGCATTCGTTCATTTCTATATAAATTTGTCTACAATGTTTTTCTTACACATCGACTCTTATTGAAATTGAATTTTTGACTATTTTTATTTTTACAGTGATTTTATTTTTAGACATCGACCAAAAGTATATTTGTTGTTTACCCAGTTTTTCTGACTTAGAAAGTAATTAGGTGTTTGATTATTTCTTTCAAATTATTTTTTCTTAAAAGAGTCGAATTATAAACTTAACCGGTGACAAAACATTGCAAATTTCTTGAATTACTACAAGTGGCTTGATTGAAATTTTATGAAGCATGCATAATTATATACAAAATTTGTATTATATGTTTTCTAATGTATAATTTTGTTAAATTGATTCAGGAAAAGTGCAGCCAAATGGCGGACAAGGCCAGCAACACCGCCCAGTCTGCCAAAGAATCATGCCAGGAGGTTTGTCGAATCTTTTAGCCCTGAAAACGGTCAGATTTTAAGTTTCTTAGATTTAAAAGACATTTTTAGCGACAAATAATTTCGCCTTCACACATTGATACGAGGATTTAATCTTGTCATTAAGTAGTGTATCTTAAGATGTAAAGTTAAAAATTTAAGCAATAATTCACTTAATTAAAGAAGAAAACTAAAAATTAATTAAGTTAAAAAATTTATTTTAGCTGTTGACTTTTAATTCTTAGATTTTGAAAGTCACAATACTCATTGGAAATTGTTGTCCAAATTTTTCCTACCGTAAAATACAAATGCATGTAATTACAACTGGTCACAATCTAATCACATTGGATTACCTGCTTCATGATGAATGTATTTTAGACATGGATGACTCAAATAACAACAATAATTAGAGAAATTTTTAGTAAAAATATTATATATTATACTAATTTAAATAACAAACAAATCTCATCTTTTTTAATACAAAGAAAACTATTCCTAGTTAATCTAAAGCAAAATTAAATAATCTTATATGTTTATTTAAAACTTTAACTTCCTATTATAATTGCAAATATAAATAATATACAGAACATTAAAATTAACAACACCATATTAAGATGTTTATTTGAGGTAGACAATGAGTGGTATATTATAGATTAAATAAAATGAATAGATTATATAGGGGAAAATAGAAAAAGTATTATATTTTTTAATATTGAATTTGTAATACTACATGTTAAGGGTTTGTCTTGAAAGTACATTGTCATGATCCAAGTTGAACTATGACCGGCGTACGAGGCGAATCGAACTATAGATTCAACCCATCTCGTACAAGTTTTAGATAGTCAGAACATATACCCAATTCATTTACTAAAACATATATTAATCAAATCGATAAACATATGAAATACAAAATATACATTTTATATAAATAGGATATCAATATATATCAAAATACCATTTACCATACCAAAATAAAAGCAAAAATGTTATAAGTAAATTTAGGTGACAAAATAACAAAATGCACCCAGTAACCCACTAACATCTCGGTGTGGAGCTTTAATACAAAAAATACAAAATTCTGACCAAAAAGACACTCACTAGTAGAAATGAAGTGTCTCATTGAGAATGAGTTGCCAAACGGTTGTTGGTAGCAAAAAGACCTGAAATGTGAAGCCACAAAAGAAGGTGAGAATACTCAGTGAAGGACAATAATCTAGAGTGACTCCACATCATCAAATAAACCGTTTGAAAACAGTTCAAAAATACTACATACATATATGGTTATATAATATTAATATACACGTGATATAAACTAATATTAATTGAGTGAACTTGAAGATTTGAAAACAAATCTTGAATTGCTTTTGCATGCAACTCTATGTGTGTGTACTTAATTAGTAGCATATGGTGAACTGAATAAGGTTTACCAAAATGAAATAAAGATTGTAATTATGGAAGTAAGTTATGTTGTTCTAATGATAAGACATGATATTTCGCCTATGAATGCTCTTTCCCTTTTTCTTAAACGAAAATTGAAAAAAAAATCTTGTTTCCTTTGACATATCAATGAAATAATGTAGTCTTGAATACTTTCGTTTGCTTTTTATTTTTTATTTTTCAGACGTAATAATTAGGTTTGGATTATTAAGCTAGAACGCCGAGCATTCCATTGGTTCGTGTAATCTGTAGGAATATTAAACCAAGTTAAATTAGGATTCATTATTAGAGTTGGAGTTTGTTTCTATATTAATTAATTTACTTATTCTAATAGAATTTAGATTGTACTATTATAAATAGAGGTGTTGGGATCCTCATTGTAACAATAAGAATAAGATTGACAATCAATAAAATTTGTGAGTGTTTAGTGCCCACATTTGGTATCAGAGCTGAAAGGCTAGATCGGTATGAGGGAGTGAGGAAAGAAAACAACATATTTGAGAGAAAAAAAAAACAAAAAAAGAAGGGACTCGACCTGTTTGAAACCCATTTGTCAACAACAGAACCAGTTGCGTTCTCCGGCACAGAAGAACGTCGGCGTCCCACCAGTCTAAGTCGCCACGTCATTCGCCATTTAGCAACATCGTAGCAGAGTTGCGCCGTGTTAGTTTTAGTGTCCTAGTCCAATCAGTTATGTACATTGTCACTCAATTTATCATTTAATAAAGATACATTTCATATCTATGAAATATTATATATGTTTTATGATGATAAAACTTTCATGAATAATTTATTCTTCCTTCAGTTATCAAGTGTGTGACTTAATAGTAAAACCCTAAGGTAAAAGGAATACTATTCTAAATGTCCCTAATCAATTATTATTATTATGGGAATGATAATAAACTAAGGTTAGTATGTTGCTAAGAGGATAATCACATTTTACTGATTATGGATATGAGATGTCACTTAGAACATAGATACATGTTGGGAATATGTATTGGACTGACCCACTATGAAAGCACTTCATGGAGTAATGTCACAAGTAGCTTTCATGCAATGGTGATATTTGAGTCCTTTGACCAAAACTCACTATCGAATCCTACCTAAAGAATCACATATTTTGACTTAGTCAAACGTTATCCGTAACAGGGTAACAATAAAGATTATGATTGGATATGTCATGAATCTTGTAGAGGAGTGATAGTGAGAGTGACGAATTTGTTTCTCTTAAGAAGAGTGATATATTTAGGCCACTTGATGAGGATGATTGATAGAATGTATGCATACTCGAATGAATTGATAAAGGGTTATCAATGTCATTTGTTATATCAATCTACTTGGGATCAAGAAACACATTAATCAATATAAGGTTGACATATGACCATGGTTATGCTTAAATGAGATATTGTGAGACAAAATGACTAAATATCTA
>CAODLS011433893.1:0-10286 GCA_948243855.1 Flueggea neowawraea | reverse complement strand
CCCTAATCCCTCCTCTTCACCTCGTACCTAAATTCCCCAACCTATTCCTCCTCTCATTCCCACATGCCTGAGGCAACCCCCAGTTAGTGGCATCTTCCTCGTTCCCTCCCTTCTTCACCGCACCCACTACATATACATATAAAATCCCCCCTAAATATAGTATCAAAAAATAAAGAGTCTAACTTCACAAAAACATCACAACAAAGGGAATAAAGGGAAGATCTTCAACTCACCTTGAGAAATCCATTGCTCCCTGCAATCATCAAGCTTGCATTGCTTCAATTTCACTGACCTGTGTGCCTGAAATCCCAAAAAAAAAAACATATCAGCGAACAGAACCAAAGAAAATCACAGACAGAAACCCAAAGCAATGAAAACGAAGAGGGGGAAAGAGAAAAAGAGAAAGAAAGATTGGATTCACATTCGCTTCTTCTTGCCGAACGCCTTTGGTGAGGAAGGATTGGGAGCGGTAATCAAATCGGAAACCATGGCAGTCGAATTGAATTGGAGGAATTTAGATTTTCGCAAACCCTAATTGGATAAGATTGAAAGAAAGGATAATAGAAGAAAATTGTAGAGAGAGAAAGGACTGGTTTTTTGGGAAGAGAGAGAATATGGATAACGGAAACGGATTCTAGTTGGGTCGCATTCCAGTGACGATTTTTTACTGCCACGTTGGCAAGAGCAAGCCATGTAACAAACCTACGTGGCAATTTTTTTCATAGTTGGCAAATTTTGTACGCAAAGTGACCATGTTGAAGCAAAAAAATTCAGCTATGACCATCTGGTAGTATTTTTTTCTTTTGTGACCAAACCTGAGTAATGCCTAAACTTTTGTGACCATAGGAATTATTAACCCCTCATTTTTGTATTGTTGCTTGTTTCTTTTTTATCTTCTTTTTTTTGTATTTTATATTCTTTTTCAATTGTTGTTGTGTTGTATTTTTATTTATTAATTA
The DNA here is from genome assembly GCA_948243855.1 of Flueggea neowawraea. Taxonomy (NCBI): domain Eukaryota; kingdom Viridiplantae; phylum Streptophyta; class Magnoliopsida; order Malpighiales; family Phyllanthaceae; genus Flueggea; species Flueggea neowawraea. Next base: position 9,327 of record CAODLS011433893.1, on the reverse strand, counting down.
ATTAATATAATATTTGTTTATTTATGTTTTTTATTGTTAACTCTTAATTACAAATATTATGATTAAATTTTAATTTTTTAATTAAAATAAATAATATATATAAAGTAAAATGTAAATTTATAAATTTTGTTAAATCACAAAATTGATATTGTTTAATAAATAATTAAAAAAATAATTAAGTTTGTGTTTAATTTTTTTAAAAATAATGATAAAAAATGTGATTTAGAAGGAATATTAAGATAATATTATTTTTTAAAGTTAGAAATAAAATTGTTGGGGAGATACTTTGACTGTAGATGCTGAATTTTTAGAATAAATTATTGTAAAAATAGAGTGTTGGATTGGAGATGACTTAAGAATACTACTCTCATCTAACATTCAATCAGAGAAGAGTTGTCTTCTCAAAACTGTAACTCATGTAATGGACTTTTATATTTAGATTTTTTTTAATTTAAGGGTGTGTTTATTTATTTTTTAAAAAATATATGCTTTACTCTTTGGAAAGAATGTAAAATTGAAATTATTAGCTCAAAATATTTTTTTAAATAGAAATAATATTTTAGAATATTTTTCAACTTCTCAATCGTAAAACAATATGAGTCTTTGTTTGGAAATTTATGTAAAGTAATTTTAAATTAAATTAAAACTAAATCAAACAAAATTTAATTTTCCCCTGATTTTCCATTTCAATAAAAAAATTATTTTCCACATATATTTTTTAATATTATATAAAAATAAACAAAAAAAATCCCACAACTAAAAAAGAAACCCGGACTTAATAAAATGAGTTTTGTTTTAGTACAAATATGTTATGTGACACTTTACATTAATTACATGACCAAAGTTTCAAGGCCCACTAACCTTCATAAATGCCTCTTATTGCCTCATATTACAATTAATTGACTTACACTAACCTCGCTTTTTTCAATTCTTTACATGATCAATCATTAGTAGTTACCGGCAATAATAAGGACGCACATGTCCAACATGGAGCATCTATACATATCACTTGTCCAAATCCTACCCAATTCAGCTTCTAACATTATCCATCTTTGTATTCATATATCTGGTTCTTTTTCTTAGGTGGCATGATCAGTATCAGTCGAAGTCCAAGTGTGATGCAAAGTTCTACTTTAAAAGAAAAGTACGAGATGTTTTTGAGTCTCTCATCTGTTTTATAGTTTGTATCTAATTTTTAAAATAAATTATACAAAAAAAACTTTTACGTACCTCGTTTGTTTTATAGCTAAAGATTCAAACTTGGTGGGATTATCAAATTTCTAACTATGACTTTTCACCTATTAGGTTTTAGTGTGGTGCAAGTTTGAAGTTTGACATACATTACTAACTTGTCTGGTTAGGACTCAAGTCTGTCTCCTATATTGTTTTTGCCTAAAATTAGCATGAAACAGACAAGAACGACAAGACATCTAATAAGGTTCTTTGTTCATCAACAACTATGTATTAAGTTGATACCCTGCAACGGTATTGATCAAGATCGCAAGTATATTTTATTCAAATTCAACGATAAATATTTTTATTTTTGGTATTGGATTACTAAACTCGTGAATGAATTTAATGACTAATCTCATGAATTTAGATAAAAGCTATGACTAGGAAGCTAAACGAAAGAAAAATTATTCGGTGACCAATTCCCTTCAGAATTCGAATGTTAGCTATATATATATAAATAATTTAGTAAACACTAGTACAATTGCAAACTAAATTAAATACTGAGATCTCATAATTAGTTCATAATGCTTCCTTGGTCTATGACACTATCATGTGTGGATGAGGCAGGAAGACCGACTAGGTTGCATTATTTGCCGATCATAATCTTTCACGTTCTCGAAGGGGTTCTCTTAAACACCACATTTTGCATTTTATAATCGTAATTAAAATTGATCCCTCTTAGTCAAGCCTTGTGCTTGTCCTTTGCCAATGATATATGCTCGATATCGTGCAATAATTACATATTTGACTTCCTTAGAGGATGTCGTTTTAGTGGCATGTCGGATGTCTTCTCCCTAAAGATGTGACGCGTATTTATACATGTACACGATTCCTTATTTTTTACATTATCTTTTCTCACAATTGGATTTTTGTTTATAAGTATACACTCGTCATTTCATAGAAATGCAACTAAATTAAAATTCAATTTTGGACACAATTTTTGCCATTTAAATTAATATTTTCCAAATCTTTTATTATTGGGTTCATAATTTTCTCATCGACAATTAAAATTTAAATGATGATTTTTTTCCTACTGACATGAACTGTAAATAGATTGTCGTGTGATTAGTTTCCCCTCTACAAAATCAACAATTATTTGATATATTTTTACATCAGAAGAGAGGAATATTCCTAACATATTGTGATTCAATTAGATAGTACTTTCATGAAATAAAATAATTATTACTTTTATTTTTTACTTTAATCACTTAAATACGAATAAATAATCAATAGAAATTAATATAGTGAATTTTAATGAATATCGATTTTCTAATGTCGCCTAAGTGGCAGTGGCACCCTTTTGGACATTACATACGATGAAAAGTGAAAACAATTTTTTTTTTACAAATTACGTATTTTAATTTAGTTCATTATAAGTTTTTTGATTATATTTTTTTATCTTTGGTGTAGGGCTGTCTCAAGGCTACATGTAACCCTAGATAAAAAAAATATTTAATTGAATCTTTAATGATAAAAATAAAAATAATTAAATTTAATTTTTAAATTTTTTAATACATAAAATTACTTAAGTAAATTATAAAATCAAATATTAGAAAAAATTTATTAATTAAAAATTGATGTTCAATAGTGAAACAATATTCTATAAGTTATATACAAAATATGTATTTAGTTTGACAAATAATATCTTTAATTTCTTAATATTTTTCTTCAAAAGGTCTATATAAAAATTAAACTCTATCGTAATCTAAGACAACCACAATAAAATAAAATTATATAATTATAAAATTAACCAACTAGAGACTTAATTAATTTTGAATACGCCTTAATTTTTAAAGAAAAACAAAAAATTATTAAAAATTAAAAAATCCACTTGAAAATATTAATATAGATTAATAAATATTAAAAATTACATTTGGATTAAAAAAAGTATAGAAATTGAACATGAACTTAGAGCTATTATAAATCTTTCTATTTGGTATTGTATATTCTTTAATTAAGTATTGTTTATTGTAACTAAATTATACCTTTTGAGCCATTATTTTCTTTTAAAATTTTCACTTTTTTACCCTTAATTTATGGAAAAAAACTCAGGCCTCTCAATTAAACAAAGATTAAATTTATTTTTTAATTGACCTAATAACTTTTTATAACATATAATAGATTGTGTAATTTGGAATAGTTAAAAACAATTAAGTCTTTTGTCTAATATGAAGTAATTAAGTGAAACATTAATTTTATTCTTTCTTTAAAATTTATGTAACTAAGAGGTAATAATAATGAGGACAATAATAGTATTTCATATATTAAAATATATCTCGAAAACAAAAATATGTTATATGCTAATGAGTAATCACCAAACAAATTTGTTGTGTATTTTTTTCTATTATATATATTTGTCTAAACAAACAAACAAATATGTGGTTGATCTGATGAAACAAATTAAACTTGATGATGTTCACTATCAACTCTCAAGCAAATACAGCGCACTTTGGTGCACTATTTAATGTTTGTAATTCAAGAATATATATGCTGGAAAAAAGAATCCTTGTTCATTGATTATTTCATAAAAAAAAATCAGATAATTGTCAATATTTTTTCAAAAATGAGATATGCCACCCGTGAGACGATATGAAATCAAAAAAGCACAAAGATAGTAGAGTTCACACGCACATTTACTATTTCCAGTCACTGAAGTGAAGGCTGAAGTCCACAGGAAGTAGCCTTAACGCGCATGCTACGTTCTAGGTTGTGAGCTTCCTGCCCCAACTTTTGATCTCTTACTTCGGACCACGTTTTGATCATAATCTTCATTCAAAGTTTATGTTTCTATCTATTAATGCTAGCTGGCTAACTCAAAGACTATCTCCTCCTCTCTTTTCACTCTGGTCTCCGACTTTTTTTAGCTAGCGTTGAGGAGAACAAAAGATAATTTCGTGGAAGTTAATAATTTTGATACATTTAAGACAAAATATACTCTTATTAATTCTAAAAAGAAAGATGGCTCAACGATATGTACTCGCCTTTTGAATCTATGATTGAGAGTTCAATTAATTTAAAAAATTACGAAACATGAACATGATAATGATTAAAGTTAAAACTATTGCCCAATAATATTCAAGATTAAACTGATTTAAGAAAGAGGAATTATTATGAAAATTTGTTGGGTGCCACTTATTCTTCTTTCAATAAGCCGAACACAACTTGATTATAAGATATGACAAATAGATAATGATTATTATAATTGAGTCAAAATTTTGAATGTTCTTGATGATCTTCTCTATCAATGATTTATAAAACTAGGTTGCAAAAATGGGACATGCAGATCAGGACAACGAGGAGAGCAGTTAGGAATGAGGCAGCCACAATGCTTATTGCCCCCAAAGCATCTTTTACGAATTCATAACCATAAACATATAATAATATGTCACTAAACAATACTTCACTTTCTTGGTTGTCATGAGATTCTACAGAGATACCCAACTGGCTAATTATATGATCAACCTTCCCTTTATATACCCTCTCCCATCATTAAACCTTCCACTCGTCTCTTTTCTCTGTATCACCAAACATGGGTGTCATTAAATTCCGTGTTTTACTCGTATTGTCACTTTCTCTCAGTTTGTGCCTCTTCCCGGACTCTGTTTCAGCACAACTCAGACAGAATTACTATAACAATATTTGCCCCAATGTGGAAAGCATCGTCAGAGGTGTTGTCCAACAAAAATTCAGACAAACATTCGTCACTGTTCCTGCCACCATCCGTCTCTTTTTCCATGATTGCTTCGTCCAGGTCACTTATATTTTACTTTTTGATAGGAGTTTTACATGAGATTTGAACTCAGAAGTTGACGTATTTATAGATCTTTATTGGTTGGTTTTTCGGCATCTATATTTTTGGAGTGGTGGTGATGTGACTTTATGGTTTTTTTTTTTGGGTTAGGGATGTGATGCTTCGGTAATAGTAGCATCTTCCGGCAACAACAAGGCAGAGAAGGACCATCCTGATAATCTTTCATTGGCCGGAGACGGGTTCGATACAGTGATCAAAGCCAAAGCAGCTGTGGATGCAGTAGCAACATGCAAAAACAAGGTTTCTTGTGCTGATATTCTTGCTATGGCAACAAGAGATGTTATTGCACTGGTCCGTCCATAATTCTCATTTCTAATATGTATAGATTCTTAAATTTTTCTGGTATTAATAATTTAAAGGGTTAATAATGTATGATATTAATGCAGTCTGGTGGACCGTCATATGCTGTCGAATTGGGAAGATTGGATGGCCTTGTGTCGAGAGCTTCTGATGTGAATGGAAAGCTGCCTCAGCCAAATTTCAGTTTGAATCAACTTAATGCAATGTTTGCTGCCAATGGCCTCTCCCAGACTGACATGATTGCTCTATCAGGTGTGTTTTAGACTTTGTTTCCGTTCACAGACTGATTTCATGCACGTTGGGTCCACCTATAAAGGATTCCACATGTGGCCCCCTTTCACAGGTCACAACATTGATTAGCACTTCTAATCAACCTTGATTATCCTTATAATTTTGTCGTTACAACATTGTCATCATACATGTGATTATTTGCAAGAATTAATTTTTAAAACATTTGAAATTATGTATTACAGACTATGCTATTTTGATATTGGATTAATTAATCCCTCTCATAAAAAAAGAAACGAATAAATTTATAGTGTAATAGTACTAAAGTCATGAATTGACGCTGACAATTCTGTTTTAAGATAAGCATAAAATTGTAAACAAAAAATGATTTCAGACTGTGTACTATTAAGCATCATTAAGCTTGATATGCAATGCATTATTCATGATCAAATATGAACCATCTGATTGATCATGACTTTCTTTTTTCTGAAAACAGCTGCCCACACCGTTGGATTCTCCCATTGCAGCAGATTTGCCAATAGGATATACAACTTCAGCCCTGGTAATCCGGTGGACCCCACGCTCAACAGGACCTACGCAACCCAGCTCCAACAGATGTGCCCCAGAAATGTGGACCCCAGAATAGCCATAAACATGGACCCAAACACTCCAAATACCTTCGACAACATGTACTACAAGAATCTCCAGCAAGGCAAGGGACTCTTCACTTCCGACCAAGTTCTGTTTACAGACTCAAGGTCCAAACCCAGTGTCAACGCGTGGGCAAGTAGCTCCACTGCTTTCCAAAAAGCCTTCGTTACAGCCATAACTAAGCTCGGTCGGGTCGGAGTTAAGACCGGCCGGAACGGGAAAATCAGACCGGATTGTGGTGTTCTAAATTAGGAGAATTCGGCGATCAATCAGTGCCGATGGATCGATGATACGTATTACAATTCCAGATTTTGTGCACACCCACATTATTTTGTTTTGAATTGTAAATTTGAGTTGTCAGTTTGATGGTTTGGTTGGAGTCGAATGTGATTTAATAAAGTATGGTGGATTCAGAAAATTAATGGAATAAGTTATGTGATGTGACAAATTGCAATAATAGAAGCTTGTCTTGGAGTTTGACCTTATTTTTCTTCTGCAATTAATGGTGAAAAACAATCAAGTTACTAATCTTCTTACGTTTGCAGCTTAGAAGAAACAGTGCACTGCAAGACTACTACACCTTCTTTACAAACATAAATATTCCCTCTTTCTGAAATGAAGAAAAAAATTCCCTCTTTAGAGTGTATGACTAAAACTCGTCCAATTTTTTTGAACTGGAATACAATATATGCTTATACTACCCTTAAATCCCTTTTCTCTCCCCTTGATTGGCTTGAACCCACAACTTTTAAGATATGGGAGTGGAGTGAGACCATCTCTACCAACCCACTTGGCCTACTGAAACTCATCCAATTAGAATATGGAAAAAATTAATAAATGGTTTCCTTTTTTTCCAACATTTTATAATAGGTTATCTCTGTTGAGTATTCAACAAGCAATCTACATCAAAAATGTGGCAACCTTATCTGACCATAGAGATTTCTCCCATATAATATTCAATGGAAATTAGGAGAGGATTAATCTTGCACAACTAGTCCACCGAAGACAGCTGGATTCACTAATACATTAGCTTAGTTAAATCAAATTATTACAAAAACTGAGTAAAGTCAACCTATGTTTGTTTGTTTTTTTATTTTGTTGAGATGTCTATGTTGATGTATAATTGGATGATGATTAAACAACAGAAATTGGATTATACTCTGTTAAATAAATACATAATTGGTCTATAATACGTTAATTTCACAGAGGCACATCATTATATTATTAGGGAAAAATTGAGCACGCTTTACATGCTGTGTGTTAATCAAGAACCAAACACAAGAAAGTGATGTAAAAAATTGTATAATCATTAATCAACAGTTGAGATCTTGATCATCATAAACATTGTTTCTATCTAATTTTAAGGGATTGCTTAATCATTACTCGGCAACGGCCAAACACGTTCTAGTTTCTCACTTGGGGTTCACCATGTGCAATAACTTTGATATCCATAAGTAGTAAAACATCAATCAACAGTTTGTCACAAGAAGGTCCAGAAAGAAGAAGAAGATCACATATGTGAATAAGGTGTAGCACACCGTACCTTGATTGAGAGGCAAAGGGAGAGCGAGAAGGCTGGAGAAGGCAATCCTGCTAAAACAAAATCTCCGAAACAAGATTGAAACGAGCAACAGAAACATTTGAATGTCGATCTTGCAAGCACAAAAATATGACACAAAGCTTGTTACTAAGTTCTGAATGTCAATCCTTTTCATGTTTCTTTGCTGGAAAACAGATGAGTAAAATAGCCACAAACGGATAGAAAGAAAATGCAGACCTCAGATAAACCTTTTATTGTCGAAGAAAAACTCTGAACTTTTACCCAGAAGTCTAAACAATGTTTCATAAGAGGAGCAAGAAAGTTCATCAAACTCCAACACAAAATTATCAACACACCCACAATTCATAATTCAATAAATTACCTGCGAAGGAGACATGAATATCTATCTTTGCATTTCAATGCCTTTGCATGTGACCAGAATATACAAATTGCCTTCTTACTGGATGTAGGTTGTGCAATGGAGCTCCTCAGCTCCTTTTAAGGGTCTGATAGATCTTCCAGTTCTCTTCCTATTATCTACATTCATTCAAGTAATACAGAACAACAATATACTTCAACACAAACAGATGAGATGGACCACACTAGCTATTTGCAATCCATGACAACACATTCAAGTCTCCATTATTATTCATCTTTTGTTGAGATAGGAGTTAGGTGGTATAGATTTAATCAAAATGGATATCTTTCGGATAAAAACTACAGTCAATCTCAACCAAAAATCAAGCCCAGGGGAAATGTAAAGACAGTACAGGAAGACTAATTGCATGCGCAAGTACGCACACACTCACTACGCACAGCAATGTCTGCATTAGAATTATGGCATCAGGAAATTACTGATAATACAACTCAAAAAAGAAACATAACAAAATGATACTTAATGCAGGAGCGTAATCTGAACAAAGAGACTGCCTACAAGTATACTCCATAAGATAATATTAGAAGTTACCTGACCAATATATCCAGACATTTTGTCATAACAAACAATTAAAAAAGGAAATATTACGCTCTTAACATTACTGACGCTGTCACCATCCCATTTATGAAACAAACGATATTGTTGCAGTCTGTTGATCATGAATGTGGTCTACAATTTCAATGCATAAAATAATGAGTTTGAACATGAACAAAAAAGAGAGAGTGGAGAGAGGCAGTCCATATGATGAAATTTCAGATTACAAAATTTATTCTTTTGAGAAGAACTTAAACCTGAAGTTTGCAAGTGTGACTATATCAACAAAAGTAAAAAATTGAAAACGCTATTATATATTGCAGAAGGCAACTGACCTATTGTAACAGCAAGAATCATACAAGTGCCAATGTGTTTATACTCTAACATGTCAAACCCCAGAAATAATCAGTCCAACAGCCTATATACAATCCAATCAATTTAATAAAAAACTTCTCATTGCTTTGCTACTTATGTACTTCAACATTTGCCACAGAAACAGCATGGTCAACATAAGCATTAGTATCGGATCTATAACTGTATCAACTAACAATAACTTTGAACTAAACCGAATCCCATGAAACCACCGACTATTTT
>CAODLS011433436.1:0-11912 GCA_948243855.1 Flueggea neowawraea | reverse complement strand
AATAACTTACATCTTTAAGTCCTAACAATAGATTTAAGCTACCATAATCAAAGAAAATCAAATAAAACAATAAAATAAAAAATAACCCATAGTAATTAAACAAAAATGTGAAGAATTAGAGGAAAATTTGATGTAGAGAAGCCTCTTCAAGTCTCATTCAAGGGATTCCCAACCTTCAAGCTTTCCCTTTTGTTCTTGCACAAAATCCTAGAATGATCTATCTAAAAACTTAAAAGACAAAAGAGAATGATTATAGAAGTCACCAAGAATGATCCTAATTAGGAAAATATGCGGAGTATTTATAGCCCACATGTGACCTCAAAACCCTACAAAAATTGTTGAAAAAAGCCCAATGAATGTGCCTTGGTCTCCATAAATTTCTCTCTTTTCGTCATTTTTTGTCTTCACTCTATAGGGGGTCACGGTCATGGCCTTCAGTGGCCATGACCAAGGGCAGCTACTGCCTACAATTCACTCACTCAGCATGGTCATGGTTAGCACCATGACTGTGGCCTCCAATGCCATGACTGTGGCCCTCATCTGTCTTAAAATTCTTGTGCACATTTTAGGGAAGTAGGTGGCCATGTTCATGGCCTCCAATGCCCATGACCATGGCCCAGGGTGTGGCCTCCAAACTTGCTCCTAGCGATGCCGAACATGATGCCCTTTGAGCTGGTTTTTCTCGCGCTTTTTTCCATTGATCTTGCAAATTTAAAAACATATTTTCATTCATTTTTCTTCTCTTTTTCATGTTTTTTCATGCATTCCTCATCACCCTGCTCGAAACACAAAAAGAGTATAAATTCTTCGACAATTAAGTACACTTAGGGCAAAAATGTTATCTTTTTATACTTGAATTAATGTGTAAATTTAGCATACATCAAGTTATGTGGCCCATAATATGTCAAATCGAAGCTTATTCAGAGATCTACATTTGGTATGCGATTTACTTATGACGGCCAAGCTTTAGGCCCAAAAAATTCTGTTTAAAGCCTTTAAGGAGGCCCATAAGATTTTTAATGCTTTTTTTGTCTTTTCCGATTTAGGATTTTGGAATACTATTTAAAATCTTATTTACGCATAATTTGGTAGCTTTTTAACATCAATAAAAATGATCTGGCATTCTTTCCCAAAATTGCGAGTTTTGGATGCCTATGTTCCTGGTATTCTGCTGAGTCAACAAGGCTATAGAAGATTGCTTCCGATATTCGTGTTCAAATCAACGGATCCAATAATTGTTTCTCCTTATTTTGTTGTTTCCGCTACGTCATATAACTTAAGTATTTTGATGCAGTTTTCTTAATTCCAGTCAATCATTACCTACTATTTTTCATTTGCCATTACAATAACAATGTCATCAACTTAGGAGTACATATGTATAAGATTTACTATATGTATTTACCAGTATAATTTAAGAAAAATGTTAATGATTTAATTCGAAGTGGTTATTCATCTTTACCGATAACTATTTTTAGAAGGGACGAGTCATATGACATTTAAGATACCAGTACGAATAGTTAAATTAAAAAGGATATTTTTTAATAATCATTTGTTTACCTTGATAATAGCTGCATCTACAGAAGGAATACATTCAAACATGTTCCCTCTAACAAATTTCAAGTTTTATTTCCCTTGCAAGCCAGCAACAACACGTGGTTGATCAAGCAAAGTGCAATCCAAGTGTGGAAATGCTTTAGAAATGGCTCGGGCCATGGTTTCAGTCCCATTACGAACATCTACCAATGACTTCAACCCATAGACTCACCACTGCACTTACTAACCATAACTCTACTAACCAGCATGTTGTCACTAGTTGTGCTCTCGTTCACCAAATGATCTAGTCTCGTCTCTTTCCCGCCCTTCTGATACAATTCCTCCCCAAATGCGGTTTTCAAGGCTGTTGAATCATCATTTTGGAACCAAGTGCTTAGATCAAACCGTGGTTTTATGAGAAATGGGTCAAGAATTATTAACACAAGGGTGTGGCACAAAATGGATTGTCGTTGACAAGGAGACTTGAAGCTGAAGTTAGTAAATAAGCTTGATCATCATTTTGTCCATTGTTATGGACTTGAAAGAAGCTAGAGTGAACCAGAAGAGCCATAAGGCGAGACACATATTGAGATTTTGTTGAGTGAATTGGTAGAGCAGAAATGAGTTTGGAGAGTTTCATGGGTTGACCAATGTTTGTGGATTATGTATGGAATCCCTAGTTCTAATGCACATTTTAGTGACATTGAGTTTATGAAGTTGAAAGAATGGTTCCATATGTGGGATAGAGATTCAAGTAGCTCATTTAGATCGTTTCCACCATTGATTGAACCCATTGATGTTGCTATTATATGCTATTGTTAATGTTGAAGTCGATTTTCGTGATCAAGATTGAAGCCATGTTGATAGTTGACGAAGCAAAGTCGAAATGGGATGGATTGGAGACGAAAAGCCCATGTAACGAAGAAGCAGTGTGTTACATGGCCTGGGACACAACTGTGTCCCAGGCCGTGTCTTGCAATTCTTCACACGGACAAGTGGTTTTTAGGCTGTGTCTTTCAATTTTTTACACGGCCACGAATAATTTGGCCATGTCTTGGTGGAACTCACTGGTGTTTTGCATCCTTTGCATGTGGAACTTATTTTGGACGTGATTTCTACTTAGGAAAGGGTTCTAATACGTGTATTAGGGTTTTGGGTGGCCTGTTTTGGCTAAGGTTTCATTATAAACTATAAATAGATGGCTTGTGAACAATCTTGTAAGCCTTCTGCCAGTTTTGACTTTGAATAATAGAATTACTAAGCTCTCTGCCCGTGAACGTAGATCAGTTATTGATTGAACCATATAAATCTTGTGTTCTTGTGTGATTGCTCTTTATTATTCCGCATTCTTTTATCGCCGATTTTTCCTAACAAGTGGTATCAGAGATACAGAAGTTTGTTCAGAAACTTTGGGTTCATTCTGTAGAAAGAAGATGTCTTCATACAAATTCGATATTGAGAAATTTAATGGGTTGAATGATTTCACATTGTGGAAGCTAAAGATGAAGGCAATTTTGGTTCAACAGAAATGTGAGGAGGTGATTGAAGGTGAAGAGAAATTATCGGTAGAACTAACAGCGGCACAGAAAGCGAAGGCTATGAAGAGAGCGCATAGTATAATTCTATTGAGTCTGGCACATGAAGTCTTGAGGGAGGTGGCTGATGAAACTATTACAGCAGGCTTGTGGAAGAAGTTGGAGAGTAGGTATCAGAAGAGATCCTTGTCGAACAAACTTTATCAGAAAAGGCGGCTGTATACCTTGCGGATGTCAAAAGGCATGCAGGTAAACGAACATTCTGGTAAATTTAATAGGATTATATTAGATTTAAGAAGTGTTGGTATTGACATTGATGATGAGGATCAAGCTATATTTCTGTTGCATTCATTGCCTGAAACATATGAGAGTTTTGTTGATACTATCATGTATGGTAGAGATGGAATTTCTGTTAATAATGTGAATGATGCTCTGTTGTCTAAAGAATTGAAGAGGTTAACTTCTAGTTCGGGTGGAGATTGAGTGGAGTCCAGGTTAACCGTTAGTAGGGGCAAGGAAATGGGTAAGAATCATGGTTTGAGGTGTTATCACTGTAAGGAGATTGGGCATGTGAAAAGGAATTGTCCACATAGGAAAAACAATGAAAAATCAAGTGCAAAAGCTATTCAGAATAGTTCTATAGAGTTTCAGGATAATTCTGATGAGGGAGAGAGCAATGAAATGTTGATTGTTTCTGCATGTAGATTTAAAGATAGTTGGGTTATTGACACTGGTGCAGCTTATCACATGACTTTTTTTCAAGAAACTGTTTGATTCTTTTAAAGAATGGAAAGACAGTGTTAAATTGGGAGATGGTGAGAAGCTGAGTGTTAAGGGTAGTGGATCTTTGAAGATTAGAATGCATGATGGGATGGTCAAGAAACTTGATGATTGGTATGTCTTTGAGTTGCGGAGAAATTTGATTTCTGTTGGTGCTTTGTTGAAGCATGGTTATAGTTTCTCTGGAAGAGGTGGAGGAATTCAGGTATGCAAGGGATCCTCGGTTGTGATGAAGGGTAGATTGCGGAATGGCATTTACACCTTAATTGACAATTCGATAATTGCTAATGATTTAAGGACTGTTGTGAGTTCTATGAAAAAACGGGTGGAGTTTGTGATTGAGACTTTGGAACAGAAAAAGATCAATCAGGTTGATTCACGAGGGCTAACAACAAGTGTACCAAGGCATGGTAATTGTATTGGTGATGATAAAAGGCCATCATTGGAGGACACATGAAAAGGTGTTGGGTGGTGTGTTGTTAGAAGTTGATGGAAAGCTAGTGCTAGTGGAGGCAAGTCCGGGTTGCACTTGGTTCGTTGTTGCAGGACTTAAGACCCTTCGGTGTGGTGTGACAAAGGATTAATTCTATGGATGAGTTGTGTAAGGAAGAAAATTCACTTCAAGGTGGAGAATTATTAATGTTGAAGTCGATTTTCTTGATCAAGATTGAAGCCATGTTGATAGTTGATGAAGCAAAATCGGAATGGGACAGATTAGAGACGAAAAGGCCATGTAACGAATAAGCATTGCATTACACGACCTTGTCTCAGGCCGTGTCTTGCAATTCTTCACAAGGATAAGTAGTTTTTAGGTCGTGTCTTTCAATTTCTTACACGACCACGAATAATTTGGTCGTGTCTTGGTGGAGCTCGCTCGTGTTTTGCATCCCTTACCCGTGTAACCTATTTTGGACATGATTCCTGTTTAGGAAAGGGTTCTAATACGTGAATTAGTGTTTTGAGTGCCTATTTTGGCTAGAGTTTCATTGTAAACTATAAATAGATGGTTTGGGAACAATCTTGTAAGCCTTTTGCCAATTTTGACTCTGAATAATAGAATTACTAAGCTCTCTGCCCTTGGACGTAGATTGGTTATTGATCGAACCATGTAAATCTTGTGTTCTTGTGTGATTGCTCTTTATTATTCTGCATTCTTCTATCACTGATTTTCCCTGACAGCTATTGATGTAATTAACTTGGCAACTAAGAGTATGATTTATGTCTATTTATAGGAATAGTTAGGTTCTACAGTGACTCTAACTAGAGGATTTCTGGAAAAGATAATCGATGATAATGATTTATGCAGTAGATTTTAGCATGAGTAAATTGAGGAAGGTATAAGATTTTGCAGAGCTACTAGTGGCATCGTATCGTATGTTTATTTCTTTATTTTTGCAAGCTATAACAGATTGATAAATTAGATTATATAGTAAAAAAATATAGATTAACGTTGAAAATTGTTACTACCTTTGTCTCACAATAAGTGATCTTTAAGGTTGTGGCACATGTATTAAAAAGTAATTGAAATACATTAATTACAACAGTAATTTACTATACTATCTTTGTTGAAAAAATGGTTCGCCCATGACGGGTGAACTAAACTCGGTCGGTCGAGGTGTGAACCAAGACTATGGGCCGAGTCCAATTGAAGAGAACCAAACTCGGTTAGTCTAGGTGTGAACCAAAACAGTGAACCGATGTCAATTGGTGAGCCCAATTGAGTTTGGAATGCAATGGGATCGTAAGGCCCACGAGCCCATTTGGTGGCTTATATAAGAAGAAGAATGCTTCTTTTTCCACCAACACATGAACTCCACCACCTTCAAAACTGGGAGAGAGAGAGAGGTTGATACCTCTTGTCTTGAGTCCTGCACAGATCACGTGTGACATCTAGACTGCGAAACAGCCGAGCACTCCCGTTGACATTTCAACCTTGGTTTGCCCGCAAGACCAACATAAAACTGGTCCTACTCCGTTGCAAGTTTCTGCTGGAATCGATGTTAGTAAGTCGAACCTATTTATTATACTGTTTATTAGTTGAACCGGTATATGATTCCTTCATTGGTATCAAAGTCAACATGAGTTTTTCGAATATGTTTCAAAAATATTGTTGGTCTCTGTCTAGGATGCCTACTGTGATTTTTTGGTATTCGACTTTTCGTCTCAAACGTCGTTTTTGGTTCGAGTCCGTCCGGAGTCGAATTCTCAAAATTGAAATTTCAAAATTTTGACAAAAGATTTGAGATCACCGACCTTGAAAACGTTATCTGCCAAAATTTCATCGTGAAATTCCATCGGGAAGGTCGTCAAATTGAAGAAAATCCAATCGAAAAATATTGAGTAAGGATACCCAGATGAATTTATTCATCTGATAAGAAATGATGACATGACACATTTCTATTGGTTACACACAGATCACTCGGATAGCAACATGTGGCAGCGGTAGAAGGATTAAGAAAGATCCAAAAAGACACAGGGACCAATCACATTTTGCCACGTGGCACACGGTCAAACGGTCAAAGTTGATTGCACAAAACGTGGATGAATTATATATCGAGATGTGGCTTTGTGAAGTTGCGACAAGTGGCTTCCTGCAACGTCGACACATGGACATATATGGCGTCAACATGTGGCAGCATCTTACTCCAAAACGTGACGATATTTGTATGTGACACGTGGTGTCACCTGGATGCAACATGTGGTATGCTGATTGGTCTAACAAGTCATCACGTTTAACCATTGATATGATGACACGTGGCCGAGATTCTTATCCTAGCCAGTGAAGTTGGAAACACCATAAATAATTTAAACCATATTATTCAACTCCATAATATTGAAAGTTGTCCAGCCACATTCATTCAAGTTATTCACTACCTAGATTAAGACTAGTGAGAACTGCTCAATTGATCCTAAAAATCAATTTATTGTTCGTTCGACCACACAACCGGCCAAATTTCATAATCAAGACAAACAGTAATAAACAAACGACAAGCACAGAAATTAAATAAATATTCGAATCACTTAATAACAATTAAAACAATAGTTTCACAACCTAAACGAATTGAACTTCGAAAATACATCAACTAGTGATTAGTTTAGTTACACATAATTGAGGAAGAAAGTCAAAAACAATGCATATGCGGTCTGTCCCAAAATGTGCGTGAAAGAGGAGAGAGAGTCGCCAATAGGAAAAAAATAGGTTTAAATATGTATCTCAACAAAAAACTAATTCTCCCAAAATAACAATAATAATGTTAATGCATTGTTCCAATGGTAAAATTAGGTAAAAGCCTTCAGCCCTGTCCATGAGGCTCAATTCTCAATGCCCACTCATCAGTAGCACACGGCCCAATGCAAGATAGTCAGCCCAGTTTTTGCACCCCTTACGACATAGTCATGTCATAGCACAGTCAACACCAGATTGCACCAAAACATCTTTTATTTGTGTTTCACCATCTATTCACCTATACCACCAAATAAGCAAACAAAACATAAAAACATGCTAATAACAATAATTTGTCATGAAAAAAAAAACATAAAATATAACATAAAACATGCATGAAATGCAACCTATTAGGCTTATAAGATTAAGGCTAGGAGAACAAGAATGTTTACAACACCTGTTGACTGATCACGCAAAGGAAGCTTGATCTGCCATCGTTACTGTGAGATCTTTTTCACATTATTTATGTTCTTACATAGCTGGTCCATTCAATCCAAATGGAATTTTCAAGGCAAATTGGAGTTCTTTTGCATCTCCAAAGGTACGATTCTTTCATTGGTTGGCCTTGCAAACCCGTCTGCCTTGCAAAACTTCTCTCTTCCAAAGACATTTTATTGGTAGCCAAGATATTCTATGTAATATTTGTGGCGTCCTGAATCTCATGACCATGTCTTTGTTCATTGCGATTTTGTCAAGAAAGTTTGGAGTTGTCAGATGCTTTTAGATTTTTATGGGTTCTCCCACGAGGTTTTGTTGATTTTGTGCAACATTAGAATGGGACTGTTAAAGTAATTTGCAGAGACAGTTTTGAAGAGCTTTAGGCCAAATTCTATCATGGGAAATTTTGAAATCAAGAAATCGAAGAGTGTTCCGACAGGAAACAACTTCTGTCAAAAGAATTTTATTGTCGTTGTTTGTAATTTTCCTCTGTGATTTAAGTATCGTCACTTTGTATTTTTAAACTACGATTTTGGTAGATGTCCAGACACTTTGTTCACATGGGAACAGTTGTAATTGATCTTGCAGGATTCTCTTCATACATGTGGTGGTAGCCTTTAAGGCCAGCCATGTATCGTATGAAAGTTGTTCTGTGAAATTTTTATTTAGTCACTTTTTTTTTTGAGCTGGCATACATACAATTCCTATAATAATCTTTAAACTCATTCCCCTCTATTGTGAACTCGACCCTAAAACCTCAAGTTCCCAAGGTGGTATGGTTGCCAACTCATCCAGCCTCTTTGCTCATTTAGTCATTGTTTTAGTGGTTATGTTTTAATAATATTTCTTTTCCTTATTAAAAAATGCACATAATAAAGATATGATTTAGGTAGATGAACCGTTTACACGAAATATTGAAATTCAGAAGACTCCGCAAAATAAAATTGTAATTTATGAGTATGTGATTTAAATATTTTTGTGATGGGGAGCTCTGTTGTATCAATACTTGAAATTTTTTTATCACTGGCTTGTTTTTATCAAGATAAGGTTGAAAAGCCTTGATCAAAATGTTCATTATCTTAGGAGGAGAAATGTATATTCTTATTTATACAACAAAGTTTGTCGTCATAAAAAATATATCAAAAAGGGGGAGATTGTTGAACCCTTTATTTATTTTGAAATATTTTTGATAATGGACAAAATTATTATGTGAATAAGAATTTACATGATTGAATGTGAAGCTCTAGAAGAATTGTGTTAAAATCAAGATTGGAATTGCTTAAATGATTCTAGAACTCATGAGTCGTATTAAAATCATTCGACTCAAGCCTTGCAAAGTGAATAAACAAAATTGTGATGTTTTAGCGTCTGAAACGCGCGCCACCCACTGAAACGAACGTCTCATATGACAAGCTCAACTATTTGTTGTTTTGAGTTGCTATTGTTTGCTGGTAAAATCTGTCACACGCGTATGTTCAGAATGGAAGGATGAAATGCGCGTCTCATGCCACCACAAGCGCGTCTCTCCTCAGAAAATTCGAATTTTGCAACGGTTACTGAAGAATGTTAGAAGAACAAACCATCCAGCAGCAAACGGTCAAATTTGATGTGAGCAAGGATGAAACGCATGTCTCGTGCCTTGGAGGTATAAAAATCACGATAAAAATCAGAGAGACTCGCTTCTCACATAGCCACACACATTTTATGGTATGCATTTGTCTATTTGGAAGCTAGTAAATGGTCAATCAAGTTCAAGACTTCAAGGATCATTTCTAGAATTATCCATCAAGTATAAAAGGGATGTTTTAGATAGAATGTCAACTAGAAAATACAGACTCTATACACCTATTTGCATTCAAGATCATTCAAGAGCAATTTTCTTACTCTCCATATCACCACTTGCTAAAGCTTTGTTTGTTCTTTATTTTTTTATTATTCTAAAGCCTTAGCAACTTGTGCTAAATTTCAAATTTGTTGAGAGAATTTCACTGGGTTTAGAACATTGTATAGGTTGAGTTTTTTTAATCCAAATGTAATTTATAATATTTATTAATCTAAATTAATATTTTCAAGTGGATTTTTTATTTTTTAATAATTTTTTCTTTAACAATTAAAGCGTATTCAAAATTAACTAAAAACTCTAGTTGGTTAACTTCCTAATTATAGAGTTTGATTTTGTTGTAGTTGTTTTAAATTAAGATAGAGTTAAGTTTTTATATAGAGTGTTTTAAGAAAAATATTATCAAGAAATCAAACATAATACTTGTTAAATTAAATATTTATTTTGTATATGACTTATAAAATAATGTTTACTACTTCATTATTGAAACTTCAAATTTTAAATTAAAAATTAAAAATTTTTTAAACTTGAACTTTATAAATTTTGGTGATTTTACATATTAAAAATTAAATTAAATAATTTTTATTTTTTATTATTAAAAATTTAATAAAATATTTTTTACCTAAGGCCACATACAATCTTGAGACGGCCTTGTATTATGGGCTCGTTTGTTGACAACAACATATAACATTTTTTCATGAGCATATAGAATTTTATTAAAAGACGTATCTTCTCTCTATTTTTTATTATTTATTCATCAACAATCATTAAAAAAATACTACATGATATATGTTATATGATATAGTGTCAAACGAGCCCTATATAATTTTGTTAAAATTTGTAAAATATATTATAAGCTTAGTAAAATTTGTAAGAGCAAACTAAACACCAACTTGCTACATAAAAAATGGTAGTAATGTAATTTTGTAATTTAATTAGTAAAAAGAGAAGAAAGAATGTAAACAATTCAGGATACAAAATGAAAATGTATTTATGATGAAAAGAAGTAATATATTAATTAAAGATAAACTCCAATGAAAAATCGTAAACCCAATTTGTGGGGTTTTTTTGTAGGTACGTAGTGAAACCAGCATCAACACAAAATCTTAGCCCATTCTTTCTCACTTTCTTTCTTAGCCGACAAGTAGGACAATCAGGATCTGCATATCAAAGAAGCGTTAGGTTTCAATAAATATTTGTTGCTGGCGTCTTCTTTCAGATTCTCCATCACCTCTAAATAATCATCACCTTCTCCTTCATTTTCCAATCATGTACGATCCACACTGCCATGATCACATATCATTAAGAGAAACGTTAATTAATTAATTTTTGTTTAAGGTAAAATTTGGATCCGAGCCAATGAGCCGAGTCAAATTTAAAGAGTTCATGTGATGAAACTCTTTTAAGGAATGTGTCCAAGAGGAAGACAAGTCCAAAGGAGTTGAACCACCAGGATACACATGGCCAAACCAATCCAAAATTGGCAAATTGTATCGGTCAAATCAGTTGAAAACCGGATTTGAACTGGAACCGTGAACTGCACAGTAAAAATCGGCGGTTTACGGTTTGGTTCCAATTCAGAGGTACCAAAACCCGTGGAATCGCACGGTTCCGAACCTCCGGTTCCAACGGTCAGAACTGCCGGTTTTGACCGTTGCCAAACGGCTCTTTTTTTTTTATTTTTTTCTTTCAATTTTTTTTTTCTATAAATACCTCAACATTCATCAAAAATCTTCACACCAATTCTCTTTCAATATCTTCTACTATCTCTCAATTTCTCAACATTCTTACCACTCTCAAATTGTTATTATTTATTGATAATTTCATATTTCTCTCAATTATTTTCTAGATTTTGTTTTTACCTAATACAAAAATATTCATTTTGTGAAATTTTTGCTTGAAATTTATTTTTTTTTGTATAATTACTTTACCTAATTTTTATTGTATTTTTAGAGTTATATTTTGTGAAATATTTTTTTAAAAGAATGGCAAGTTTTAATGAGAATAGAAATTTCGAAAATATTGAAATTGAAAATGTCGGAACACAGGAGAGTGAAACTCAACCAATTCCCATCGAAGAGGGGGGAGCGGAAGGAATAGTTCCTAATTCCGACATTTTCAAAGTGTATTTTAAGAAAACGCCTAAAGGTGATAATAAATTTGACGTTGTTTGTAATTATTGCTCGCAGGTGTACAAGTTCAATCATGTAGGGGGCTATGGGACGTTCCAACGACATCTACAATCGAAACATCCTCACAAGGTGGGATTGGGTGGAGAGCAAACACAATTAACCAGGTTTGCTTCATCTTATTCTTCTTCTTCTTCTTCTTCTTCTTCTTTCGTTATGATCATAATGAATGTAGTAGTGGTTTAGCAGAAATGATTGTCGTAGATCATTTATCATTTAGTTTTGGTGAAAAACTTGGTTTTAATAAATGGGTTAAAAAATTTTGTCAACCGGCTTTTAAAACGGTTTCTAGAAATACCCTTAAAATGAATTTGTTAAAATTGTATACAAAAAAGATTTGGTAAAATATTTTCAAGGAAATGATATACATGTTT
>CAODLS011433407.1:0-11632 GCA_948243855.1 Flueggea neowawraea | reverse complement strand
AAAAAAACTGATCAAAAAAGTACGAAAAAAGAAGCAGCAAATTACGTAAAGAACATGGACGGTGTGAATTTGAGGTTCATTGGTTTTCATATTATCATCATTGCGATTTCAATCTTGCATTCATAGGTACGTGTCAATGACAAAGTTATAACAAATTTCTTGTCAGACAATAACCAAATTTGGTGCCATCAAAGGAACATTGACACACCAATTGATATGGAATCAATAATTTCACAAGTAGTCAATTCAATTAAGTGCTAATAATCCGTGTTTAGTTCGGAAATTTTGAATGAAAAAGAAGGTTCAGTTACTTAAATATAATATGCTTTGTGCTACTAAAATTGTTTAACAGCTAAGCATATGCACTTTGAGCTTTACAATCAAATTAATTTATATTAAGGTTAAGAGGATCTCATGTGGATGTGGTTCCTTGTTTTACATCTTCTTATGTTGTCCGTTTTTCTTTAATTTTGGTTGTCTTTGTCAAGGTGGATTAGGATAAAGGTGTGAGATGCTGTGGGGTTAATATCTCCATTTATTAACTATTTTTTCTTTGTTTTTGATTAATTGGAAGGGAATGTTGTGGCATGGTTCTAGAACGTTGATTACCCTTTTAATCATAATTAATTAATTAACTAAGCTAAAGCTAAGATTAGTTGAATGTGTTTTACAACATTGTAGAAGCTGTTTATCACATCTGTGACTCGTTCAACTCGGTGAGTTCATTTAATTACATATTTAATCTTGATATTTTAGCTGAGTCAGAATATCACTAGTGAATTATCAAATAATTAGTGAGATGCTAAACGCGTGTGGCATGATAATTCCTGTTGATGTAATTAGAAATAATCCCTGAATTAGTATGATCTTAAAATCTAATTACACTAGCTTTTATCGTTGGTTTGGATATCAATCGCTTGAAATATATCTTTACAGCAATCTTTGATGCTGATTGATCTGTGCGATTTGCCTTGTTTATATATCTTCACAAGATGGATCATGAATCTATGCCAACTTGAAGGCAATTTCGAATAAACCAATATACTTGTTTTATGTCATTAATTTTGTCTTCACATCGACTTTCTAATAGCATAATTAAATCTTGTGTGCTTTGTTAATCACACTATTAACTTTTTATGTATGAAGGGAGTTAAAAGCTCATTATTTGATATAAATCACCCAGTATTCATATACTTTTTTTATAAGTGGTATTCATATATTCATCTTTAATTCTTTATGATATCAGATAATAACAACAAATTGGAAACACAATCTTATTTAGTATAAACAACATATAATTATTCTATAGTTATAAGAATAATCCATTCTTCATGATATATATATATATATAAGTATTCTCAGGGACAGAGGGAGACCGGGTGCCCCCACCAGCCGCCGACCGAAACCCCCTTATTAGGGGTTCTTCCGGCACCATCCCTGTAGGGTGCCTCCTCTCACTTATAGGTGAGAGGGGGCACCATTAGAGGTCGAGGGAGTGGATCGTAGGTTGAAGAAGACTGGAGGTTGAAGAAATCTGCTGGAGGTTGAAGGCCAAAATGACGTTTTGGTCCTGACTTATTTTTTTTTTAAGTCTGCAACCAAAACAACATCGTTTTGGTTTTAGACTTTAAAAAAAGAGAAGAAAGTGATGGTCGGGTGAAGTGCGAACAGAATAAAAACAAAGAGGGGAGTGAGTGAGTGAGTGAGAGACTAAGCCAAGAAATAAGGAAGTGTGGTTTAGGGTTTAGAATGAGCACCACACCTGCACGTCACCGTCGTCCGCCAACTTAATCCAGGTATGGTTTTCTCTTCGTTCTTTTAATTTTCTTTAGGTAGACTAGGTTTCAATCTAGCCACTCATCATCCATTTGTTGTTTTTCGTTTTGTTCATGTTGTTCTTCAATGTGTGTCGCATCTCAGGGGTGTTTCACCCTCCATTTGTTGTCTCCTTTTGGTTCTCTCTCTTGATGAAATCAAAACTTATAAATTGGAGTTGTAATTGCATTGGGCAAAGAGAGAGAAAGAGAGAGAATTCGGTTGTGTTGGCTCAATGGTGGTGCTTATTGTTCGCTGGAGCTTGGAGGCTTAGATTTTAGAGGGTATGGTCTCAGTGGCGACAAGGCTTTTATGGGTTCAAGGTATGTGGTTTCTTCAATTAAATCGCAATTATTGATTGCAATTACTCTCTTCGTCTTTGTTAAAAAAAATCTTCAACTGCAATTGTTGATTCATCATCCTCATTAAAAAATTGGAATTATTTTGTCCTCCAAGCATATAGTAGCAAATCCTTGTAATGCAAATTGACAATGATTATTCATACATGAAAGATTGATTGTGTTTACTAAAAGAAATTAGTTGAAACTTGGGCAATTGTGGTTAGACAACTTCAAGCTGTTGATCTTGATAGTGTTGAACCAGCTTTAAGAGCAAATGATTCATAATCCTTCGATAGGGAAGCCTGATTTGGTTGAGTGTAATTCCATCATTGCTTTTTTTTTGTGTAGTTATCTATGCATTGAAAATTTATGCTTTGTGGTTTTATTAACATCTGAAAGCTCAATCAACAAGTTTGTAATTTGGTTGATCAAATTTGAATTTGCATGTAAAGGGAAGCTATTATTTATAACATTCTAAGCTATTTGCAACTACCTTTCATTCAATGGCCATCATTCCATCATCGCCCTCACGTCTGCCAAATTCTAGCTCTGCCACTATCGTAAATAGTGGAGGTGTGTCCCCAGATGAAAGACATCCTGACTCCGTCCCTAAGTATTCTAGTTAGCAAATCATTTTATAATTTTTAAACTGAAAAGGCCATCTCTCATTCATCCTTCAATCTAACTAAAAGTAAACTTCACAGAATTCTGACACCATGCTCCCCAACTCAGCTAGCTGAGTCCAAGAAAGCATACAGAGCAAAAAAAATTGTTAATCAGCAAAAGAAACAAAGTCGGAGCTCCAATTACATATTACAATTTCTAAGAACCAGTACCATTAGCAACTCATTTTATACTAACTAGTTTTACTCTCTGGACATTATCCAGAATATTATAAATTTACTTTTTATTTTTTTATAAATATTTAAAATTATAATAAAGGTTATTTCAAATTAAAAAATTATCAAAACATAAAAATTAATACTAAAATTTTTATAAGTTTTATTTTTATATTTGCTTATTTTTCTGAATAGAAAGTGAATATTGACAAATATATTGAATATTTTAATGAATATGTAACATATATCATATAATTAGGATGACATAGGTTAAAATTGTAAAATGTCAAATGTCAATTTTTTATAAAATTGTATTATACTTTTATATATTATATAGATAATTAAACAGTATATTTTGCTACCTTGGGCCGTTGGTGGCTCAAGTGGCACCAGTGGCTTAATGTTCTAAGATTAAAAAGATCAAGTAAATTAAGTAAATATTACCTTTAATAAAGTAAATATTACCGTAAAAGAGTGAAGAAGTTACAATATTAATGGAGTTTGATTTTGGAATATTGAATTGATATATTGCTATTCGTTTTTACTAATTGTGTCTCTCTCTTCAAAATAAAAATTGTCTCTAAAAAAATTGCACTAATTTTCTCTTTAAAAAAATTACACTAATTTCTCTATTTATTTACTATATAATTTACTAATTTATAATTTATTTTTTATTATCTCCTATTCAACCTATTAGAATCAAATACTACAAATAAAAGTAAGAGGGATAAAAGTGATGTACACACCAAGTACAGATGACACGCGAAAGAATCACAAAGTCACAATCAAGTAAAGTAGAAGAAAGCTTGTCCCAGTCCAACATTAAAAATGATTACATCACAAAAGATTGCAGAGTTTCAAGCTCCGGAAGGCCAACAGCACCAGTGCAAATGAATAGGTAGGTAAGCCTCAGATTTTGTGGTGCCATAACCCATCTTGAACTCTAACTTTGATTTGAGATTCTTCACTATGTTTGGAGTTGTCTGTATCTATCAAGGAAGGTAAAAAGAAATTAAATTATTAAAAAAACTAATTAATTGAGAGGGGTCAAAAAATTCTTGTGTTTTGCACGATGAACCAATCCCAAAATGAGTCAGATTAATTTTTGATGAACTTTGACCATACCTGTAAAAGGCCACACCAAAGTTCGTCCAATACTGTTTGGGCCATATTTTTGATTGGCAAATGTGGAGACCTAATTTCCATCAAAGCATCTATTAATATTTGCAAATTCAAGAAATGATTTGTCCATAAAAATGATTTGTCTACCATAACTTCTAGGGCAAAATCCATCGCAACCTTAAGTTTTGACCATATTTTTTGTGCGATCTCTCATATTTTAAAATTAGTTATTTCGATCTCTTACTATTAACTCCGTCTATCTTTTTTAACAAAAAATAAAAAAAAAATAAAATTACCCTTTGTTTTAAAATCAACTTACTTCGAAAAAACACTCAAATCGTCTCTCTCGAAGATTGCTTCTGTCATGAATGAAAAGATGGATTTTGGGATATGTCGTGATTTAATTGGGTCGTGTTTGAATGGCTAATCTACGTTGCTTCTTCAAATCAATCTAATGTTACTTCTTAAGAGTAAAAAAACATTCTGGTTTTGCTTCTAAAATCAGAACTATAATAGATGTAACAACATAAAATGATTAATCTGATATTGCTTATGAGAATCAAATAATAATCTGATTTTTGCTTCTAAAATCTAAACAACAATGATCAAAGATTCTCAGACAGCAACTATAAGAATAGAGAGTAACATAGAACAAGAGGAGAAGAAAGGAACGAAAAAGAAGAAAGACAAAAAAACAGAGCAAAAAGTATGAAGCAGTAGAAACTCAAAACAAACATCATCCTCCATTGCCATCTCTTCCGCCACTGACCATCCAAACCATCCCAACCTCCATTACAATCCATCACCAAAACCGATCACCACATTCGCTGCCACTATAACCTAACACCAGCTACCACCAAAACCACCATCTCTTCCACCAAAATCATCACTCATTCCCGCCAAACCCGACCTCTTTCCAATGCCAAAACCACCATCCAAAACCTATAACTGAAACCAAAAACACTAAAACAACTCAAGCCACCATTTCTACCACCAAAATTGTCACCCTTTTCACTACCCAAACCCAAAATCGTCTCATTCTTCACCTCCCAAACCTCAAACTGTAGCCAAAATCACCACATTCACCACTGAAAAATTGTCACCCTTCAACCACTTCCACTATCCAAACCCGAGGACACCACACCCAAACCAATCCCAAATCACCGTCCAAAAATTGCACAAAACAGGAGGAGAATGAAAGTTCTCAGAGGAGAAAAGAGATAGAGACACCATAACAAAAAAGAAAAAGAAAAAAAGGAGTCAAAGAATTGACGGGGAGGAGGATTCGGGAGGACGATGAAAAGGGGAAGGAGTAGTCGAAGCTTTCGTTGTTGCTTGCGGAGTTGAGGTTGCCAACAGGACTCGTCGCCATCGCCTGCATCGCCTCCTCCTCTTGTAGCTGCAGCCGCCACCCACCCCCCTCTCTCTCTCTCACTCTGTTGAATTAATTGTGAGCCTCACTCTTTGCCCTAATTTCTCAATGTAGCTATGGTGTAATGGGCTTGGTTGGGTGGAGTGTGGCGAAAAGATAGTGAGTGAATGGAGAAAGGAGATAGAGTAGATGCGACAGAGAAGTTAGAGAGAGAGAGCAGAAGAGAGAAAAGAGAGAGAGTGACGAGGGTTTTTTTCATCAAATTCATAAAATTAGTAGGTCACATGAGCCGCATCATATTTTCTGACGTGGTCCGTTATATTTGACTGACGATTACGATATAATGAGGGATCGAAACGGTTAATTTTAAAACCTGAGAGGCCGCATAAAAAATATGGTCAAACCTCAAGACTACGGTGGATTTTGCCCTAACTTGTAAAGGTATTTGAAATTTATGAGCAACCATGCATAATGACATTCGTTGAGATGCAAAATCAAAATAAACTTGGAAATTATACTATTAAGCATCTTGTCATTGAGGGAGGGTAGATGTTATGGACTATTAATAAGAGTGGCGATCCTCTCTACATAAAATGAGTGAAGTAATTTTCTACAGATCAAAACAATATTAATGTTCGATTACCTTCTTAAATTAATATAGTTCAATTATTTGGTTACAATTATTCGGTTATAACTATGCTAATACTATGTTTATATAAGTGCATACCCATCTAAGAAAACTAACACATAAGTTGAATGCTATATGTGCCATATTTCTTGATTGGAGGAATATGTCAAAGAATACTTCTTGATTATATAAATTTTGGGTCAAAAATAATAAATTGAGCCCCTAGTATGACCATCATTTTGAGACTCTCATTGGTTGGTGGTAGCCGGCTGATCTTTGTTTAGTGCCCCTTGCAGGTGGTTTGTTCTTGGTTGGTCTTGGATGGTGGTGGACGGTGGCTTCCTTGGCTTGGTTGGTGGTGGCCCACTGCTGGTGATGGACAACTGCTTCATAAGTGGTAGGTCCAAATCTGGTGGTCAACGGCAACACGAGCTCACCCTTAAAGTCCTGTCCAGATCCAGATCTAGTCTTTGTTGTTGTTTTTATATTTCTAGTTCGGTGCTAGATTTTTGTTATTTTTTAATTTCAACCTACTGTGTTGCTCATTTTGCCCTTGCTGGTGTAGCTCAATCTGCCTTTGTTGGTGCAGCTCCTTCGACTGTTAATGTCGTTTATCTAGCCTGGCCTTGGGTTACTGTTGTCAACTATGTGTTGTCCTAGCCAATGTGGGTAATGGCTCTCCTTTGTAACAGATGTTTACAACAATGAGATCTAGCTTCAATTCAAAAGACTCTCATTGGTTGGAAGTTCTGAAGTGCTCCTCTTGGCTTCCGCATTTCCAACTTGCTCTCGAAATGGCAGCAGATATGTTTAAATTTATTAAAATTAGTTTGCGTGGAAGTTCATAAATTTGCTTGAATGAACGGATTTCTTGCATGGTTCAGGCGTTCAGCCTCAAGTTTTTTTTTTACTTTTTGCTTCTTAGAGCATCTCCAATACTCACTTTATATTGACATATTTATCTATGAAAAGAATTTTGATCAAAATTATAATTGTAATATTCTTTTTATCATACTCTTTATCTTTAAAATATAAGATAAATAATGTCTTTCATTAGTTAGTTGTAGATAATCATATATATTCTTTATATTATATGACATTAATGATAATCTAATTTTATTATATGAAGACATAATAAATAAATAAATATAAAAAAAGATGTAAAATAATTAAAAATTAATTTTCTTATCAAGACTAACAAAATAATTATTAAATTTTAATGAGTTATACTGAATAATTAACTTTTTATTTTATTTTATATAATTAAATATATTTTTTATTTATATTAAAATCATACGTTATAATAAAATATATCATTGAAAATGTTCTTAAGGATTAAAGTTTACCTAGTTACAGCAGGTATGCTAGGATGATGAGTAGGTCCTAGAGGCGTGGTTTGTTGTCGGCTTCGGTCTTCTTTTTCTTGATGCTTTTTTTAGTGAGGTTAATGCATTGGCTTACTCTGTTGGTTGTTTATTGTTATTTGGTTTTGGATCTCGGTTTTGTTTTGCTCTTTCGTTTTGTATCTATATTTTTTTAAATTACGATATTAATCTACTATAAATAAGAGTTTTTAATAAATTTTAGAGGGTGTCGCCTTCTTTATTAAAAAAATCCTTCCTGTAAGTCATCTTTGAGGTGGAGTATTTGGACCCAATTTCTTAAGATGTCTATCTATTTATTCTCCAAAATCACATTGATAATGATCTAAATTTTGAATTTTGGTTAGTACACTTGTCTAATCGATAGCATTTATTGATATAATTAAGTGAAAACCTTGTTCACATTAGAGTAGTTTTAATTAAGCTGTAGCTAATTACCAAACTTAATTGTCGTCAAAATAATGATATCATCAGTAATCGAATGGGCTGTGAAGCACTACCGACCAAGCTAGGCTAATGTTCTCCTATACTTGGGACAACATATGCCATCACCAATTAATAAAGTTCTAAAAAGCCTAAAAACGCCTAGATATAGAATAATTATCTGCTCTTTTATCATCTCCATCTCCCATTTATCATTATTTAATATTAATCTCAGAGACATCTTCAAGCAAATAACCATTATTTCATCTCTACTTTAACCCCAATCTCGAACTTTTTTGACCCAATGAAGAGATCACGCTCTAACGCCGTTGGCCAATAGGACAACTCTTTGGGCTCTCTTATTGTAACAAAATGCTTGAATATTGCCACACGATTGTGGTAGGCATACATTGCTATCATCTTCCCATTATCACTGCGATACTAATTGCAACACCACCATTTTTTTCTCTGTCTTTCTTTTGACTGTTTGCTGTTTTACATATGATAAGATAAATAAATGTTCTGTCATGCATAAATAAAATAAAATTCAGTTTTATAAAATGGCTTAATGTGCAGCTTGACCTTTAATCAATCACAACTTGTAATATTTAGGACTCGCGGTCATTCCCATGTTCTTAAAAAAAATCCTTAAAAACATTTTTCAAATTATTTATTTTCTTTATTTTATATCATAACTTAATATTTTGTGACAATGCAAAATTAATTAGTTTCAAAATACAAGATCCATCACTAAGCGAGGGAAAAAAATTAACGGAGATAAGAGCACTATGGAGATTGATCCATCACTAAGCGGGTATCAATTTTATACTAATATATTATTGATATGATTTACTTTTATAAAGAGTGAGTGACCACCTTGAAGATAAGGACATTAATGGTTTTTCTCTGCCCAACAAGGGTGATTTGATGCATCGGATTTTTTGACAAATAATCTAACCAGACCACTATATTAACCACCAAGCCAATAACTTATTGTTAAAGGCAAAATGTGTGAAGTCATCAAAATTGAGAGCTATTATAAAGATAATTGTGAAACCAAAGTGCATTTACATAATTAGCATTAGTGTGCAATTAATTTGGAATGAAGACAGTAATAATCATATAAAATTTCATTTTCACCACTTTTAGAGTCGG
The DNA here is from genome assembly GCA_948243855.1 of Flueggea neowawraea. NCBI lineage: Eukaryota > Viridiplantae > Streptophyta > Magnoliopsida > Malpighiales > Phyllanthaceae > Flueggea > Flueggea neowawraea. The sequence goes on along the minus strand of CAODLS011433407.1, from coordinate 2,555 downwards.
GTAAACAATGCTTTCATTCACTTTATGGCTAGGGCTTTGTACGTGTGCGGTACTTAATGTCAAAATGTACAATCAAAACTCTCCCCACTTCTGCTCTTCATTGGTCTACAAACAAATTCATTTTCCTCGGCAGTGCCTTCAGCCTAAACTTAAATCAATGCCGAATAAAATGATAATCTCACAAGCATGCAAGGCCAAAAAATTCTCTCTTTTGCCTAATAATTAACAAGATCGCAATTTGCTTGAATTTATTTTTACAAATTTTTATTTTATGATTGATACGGTCATTTTCATGTTCTCCAAAACTATACTTACTGTAGTGTCTAGTAAAAAAAAAAGTTTTTTGTTGAATTTATTTGTATAATTACTTTTGTTTTATATATGTGCATGTAAAAATCTCATTAGAAAATATGAGATGAGTGGGGCTAAGATATTATTAAATATACCTCGTTCAACATAATATTTACTAACTTAATTATAGTTTATAAGTACTGAAGTTAACTCTAGGACTGACAAATTTGAGAGTTTGATCCTAACAGGAGCAAATAAAATGACTTATAAAAAAAAAACTAATAATATTATTAGTTTTAATAATTATCAAATTAATATATTTTACAATATATAGTAATTTGATAAAAATATTTTGAAAATAAAAATTAATAATTTGAGCCTGTGGGCTCCGGAACATGCCCGTCCCTGACTGTTTAGTGGGCTTAACTTAGAACATTAGGGCTGCAGGCCCAAATAGGATCTACTCTCAAACAACATTGCCTTATAAACCATTTAACGACGTCTTCTCGATCAAAACGAAAAACCCACTTAAACGACGTCGTCGACCAAGACAAAATCAAATAAAGGCAATGAATTAGGGCTGGTTTCGGTTACTGTCCCCCGCACTGCAAACTACCCTACCGGCCACCGCTAACCACACTCAACTCTCTCAGAGGTAACTCCTGCCTCTCTTTCTCTCTGTGTTATGTGAATTCATTAGAATCAATGGATGCTTCTGATGATTTTTCACCGCCACTGAAATTATAATTTTCTTTGTAGATATATGTGCGTATTGTTTTTGTTGACGAATTAATTGTTTCTTATCTGTGATTATTTTTTCTTTGTAGATATATATTCCGTTAGCCCTAGCCACCGCCCCTTGTTTCAGTTTCTGTAACATGAAGAAAAAGAAGCAGGGTATTGCTCGCGAAACTAAGCTGGATACTGTGGATGAAGCTAAACCCGGTATTGATTTGAAGGCTCTGATTCATGAGCATTCGCTTTTCTTTGATAAGTTGATTGATCTTTTCCCTGCCAAGTTCTACTTATCCACCGATGATACGGAGAGGAAGTGGTTTCCGGGTCTTAGCAAGGAAGAAAAGGCTTTAGCTAAGGAGGAGACAAGAGAGAACATCAAGAAGGCTCGTAGAGACCGGCTTGACCCTGAGAAATCATCCGTGTCGACCATTGATTTGGTAATGCAGAACTTGGAGAAGGAGAGATTGAAGGAGGAAAGTGACGGTGGAGAGGTGGAGATCAATCCTAGTTTTTCTGTTGATGATGGAGATGAAAGGAAGGTGACGTATGAGGAACTCCATCAGCGGCTTAATAGGAAATTAAAAGAGTTTCGTGCTGGCCGAGGTGACGGGAAAGATCAAAAGAAGAAAGCTGAATTGCGTGAGAACAAGAGGAAAATGCAAAAGTTGAATAAGAATAAGAAGAAACGAAAGAGGGAAGGTGAAGAAAAGAAGGCATTGGAAAATGCAGAGGGAAACAAAAGAGGGAAACGAAAGAGGGAAACAGAAGAAAAGAAGGCTTCAACAAGTACTTCAGTGGAAAATGTAGAGAAGGACATATCAAAGGCTGCAATGGAACTCAAATTCAGCCAAGTCAAGATCGGAAACGAAGACAATGGAAAGAAGAAGAAGAGGAAGCTTTCAAAGTTGCAGGAGCTCGGAAAGGCAAAAGAATTGGCCGAAGCAAAGATGGACCCAGAGAAAGGAGGATCGATCTCGTGGAAAGCAGCTACAAGTAGAGCTGCAGGGATCAAGGTTCACGACGATCCAAAGCTGTTGAATAAGAGCATAAAGAAGGAGAAGAAGAGGCATCAAAAGAATGTCGAGAAATGGAAGGAGAGAGTTGAGAATCAACAGAAAGTAAAAGGAGAGAAACAGCAGAAAAGATCACAGAACATTGCAGATAGGATAAACCAGAAGAAGATGCGCAAGATTGCGAAGAGGGAAAAGAAGTTGCTTGATAAGCCGAGGCCTGGTTTCGAAGGTCGCGTGGAAGGTTATATTAATGAAAATACAACATAAGGTGCATTGTTTTTGTAACCCATTTCCCTGTCTGCTTTCTTTTCAGAATTTGATAGACTAGAGAAGATTATAGTGAATTGGTGAAGAGGGTTGTTTTCCTTAATTGTTCAATTTAGAATATTCGTGTTTTCAAACATGTTTTCTGCAACGATGTTTCAGCTCCATGTGTCCACCGAAGCATTTCGGCTAATGCGGCTTTGTCGCTTGATTTGATGCCATGATTGCCATTCAAATCTTTTAAGTGAC
>CAODLS011433242.1:0-16811 GCA_948243855.1 Flueggea neowawraea | reverse complement strand
TTGTGAGTTCTGATGTTTCCTTCAAAGGCATAGGCTTTGGTGAATCTTTTAGATTCAATAAGGTCTTGCAAGGTCAAGAAATATTTCCAGGTTCACCATATGGACGAGCCACAAACACTGAGGCTTTGGAAAATGGTTGTCCTGGAATCTCTTATGGTGTTCAAACGCCAAGCTCAAGGGATTGTTCTATGATACAGAGCAATGGGAGTCATATGCGCCCAGCCCCTGCTCAAGTATCTTCACCATCTTCAGTATTAATGTTCCAGCAAGCCAACAGTCCGTTTCTGAACCCAATTGCAATGTGTAATACTAAAGAGCGGGAGCAGCATGGAGTAAAAAATCAATGTAAGTTCCGAAATTATGAAATACATGCAGAAAAGTTCTTGATTTCATCTCACGCGAAGCGTAAGCCGGAGAATGTGGGGGGAATTCGTTCACTTGGTCTTACTGAGAATGTTCAACATGGTGTTGCGCATCCCCTGATTGCTCAAGCAACAAGTAGAACTGGTCAAGACTTGGTATCCTCATGCAAAAGCAGCTGTAGACTCTTTGGTTTCTCGCTGACTGAGGGTAGTCATGTTACCAATAAAGATAACACCTCTCCGATTACACCTCCACTGGTTCCTGGATCTTTTCTGCCTCGTGTCGGAGAGCAGTTCCATTTGAAAACTCCTGCTATCAACAATATTGCAAGAAATTGTACCAAAGTAAGCCCCCTCTGTGCTGGAGATATGCTTTTTGATATTTCATTGTAGTGTGTACAAGTGGAAGTTGAAGGGCGTGGGAAATTTTGTGGTATTGACAATTATCATTTCAAATGTAAATGCACTGCTTAGTGATTTGAAGCACTTGATTGATGTCGAAGGATTTGAGTGGTGTAAGAAAGTAGTTCCTAGTAAGATGACAGTGTCCAAATGTTTCTGGGAGATGATCAGTGGCTGTTGATAACTGGAGTTCCGTCGCTGTACACTGTTCATACAAGGCTGAAATGTGAAATTTAGTTCCATCTTAGCTTTAGCTAGAGACGAGTTGTTTTCTGCAACGAAACCACAATTCAGCAGGCCTAGAATGTACCTGGCACAAGAAACATGAGTGGGAAAAGTGCCTGGTGTTTCTGTTGCAAAACTATCCAGCCTGTTTAGAAGCACATATCAGATTGTGCTTCTAGTAGTTTTTTTTTTTATGTTGTATAAATTATATCTATCTATGGAATTGAAGTGCTGAAATTTGGTTTGACTGGGAATCTTGCAACTGTGCCAAGAACTGTGATTTGTATTGATGAAGATGTAGCCGTTAGAGCAGGCAGTGACTGCAGAAGCTATGCCTGTATTTGCTTGAAGTGAGTCCATTAGCTAAGGAACGTAGTTGAAATATCGTATTTTTGAGTATCTTAAATCTGACCGCAGAAAAATCAGTTTTTACCAACGTATTGTGCTTCTCCTGATGGTTCTGTATTAAAAATATTATATTCAGTACTTTTTTTCAGCAACTGATTGATTATTTGCGAATATATCTTTTGATTTATTACTATATGCACATAGACGAGAAGAGAGTTTAGTTGTAAAGCAAATCAGGCTTTGACAAATTCCTGGCATACCCAGCAGCTCTTTGAATTTTTGTCCGATCCAGTAACTTGTCTCTGTTTAATACGCACGTCCACGACAGCCGTTGCTGGTTTCAGGCTTCCAGCTATATTTCCAGCTCTAAATGTGTAATAATATCGAACCATTAATGCTTAGGCTGCCGTGAGTGTATTAAGAATTTAATTTATTGCATATCTAACCAATTTAGTTAATGCAATTTAAAATACGGTATGTCTCTTCAACTTGAGATTTCTGATTAATAATTAAGAGAAGAGGAACTAGTACATCTTCTATGGAGTGGTTATCTGTGTTTGAGAGGTCATAATGTTATGCTATTTACATATAATACATGATTATATGTGATATAAATATAATAAAAATTAAATTAGTGTCAATCATATTGTGTGATAATTGTATACAATGCAATCATATTATCACATCGGAAAAAACACTTCTATATGACACTACTGGTGACAAAAAAAAATGTCACTACTTACTTCTCTTTTAGATAGCCAACTTGTAATGCATTTACAGCAAGACAATCATTTTAAAAAAGTCTACATGACCAAAATTAGACACACTTCTTTTTCCGTGTTCACTTAGCATCCAGAAATTAATCAAGTCTGTCAAGTAACGTCTACGGGAAGGAACAGTCAGGTTAAAGGCGCGGCAGGAGTCGGTCGGTCCGACTCCCAACCGAACCTCATCAAGTCAACCCAATTTTTTTCAGACCACTCAAGCAATAAGCTCACAGCGCATGTCAAATCGAAAACATTAAATAACAAGAACGTGGTAAGTGTTAGTGTACGTAATTTAATCAAGTTGGTAGCAGAAAAATGGTAAAAATCTACCATTCACGTGAAGACCACTACGCATCTGCATTGAAGACATTGAAAATTATAGGCTTTATGTTAACGCGTATAATCAAATATCAATCAACCGCGTACTAGGTTGCAAGTGTGAAAGAGTACTACTTTCTATGCTTCATGGCTCCTCTCCTGCCCATTTCACTCTCTTTATCACGGCAGTTTCGCTTTTTTTTTTTTATAAGTTATTTTATTTATTCCATCAAAAATCGAAATTAAGATGTTATAGTAGTTACAAGCTCATTGATTTTTCTTCTTCTCAAATCAAAAGATGTGAGAAACCTCTTTTTTGCACTATTTGTTTAAATGATATGAAGAAACAAATTAAACAACTAAATAAGTGTAGTCTACCAATAGATTTATAGTTTAATGATATACTGAAATCAAAACGATTCACGATTAGTTCATGAGGAATACTGTTCCTTTTTTTTTTCTAGTATTTACTGTAACAATTGTTAAGTGTGTATGAATGTTATACGGTTATTTAAACATACCAATCAAGTTAGCTCTTTTTTTCATTTTTTGTGGTAATGAAAATTAGAATTGGTGGTGTATACAATTGACTATTGAGACTAAATTGCTATAAAAGGGTATCTGCAACTGCAATTGGGTGAGAGCACTGTAATGGTCTTTATTTTGTTATATAGTTCTTGCATGCATCACTGATATCATCATAAGCATTACAGGTCAACATCAGAGTGTGAAGCTCTATTGTACATGTTGAAATTCTAAAATCAAACAGGATTCTCTCCTGGTTCTGTATATTGTTTTTTTCCTCACTTTCCACCGAGAAATCGCACCACAGAATAAAAAAATAGAGCAACCTCTGTTCTTTTACTTATATTATATTATTGCCTCTCCTTGGACCAACGTTACCTAAAACAGACAGAGGGAGATATCAGATATGGCTTAAACACACCACTAATATTTTCAGTTTACAATAACGCATGCATGCATTTTAATGTTCTCTTTTTTTCAACTTTCATTTACAGTATTTCAACAAGAAAAGGAGAAAGTCACTGATTAAGGCTCTAGACAAGATCAAATCAGGTGAAAGTTGCACACTTTATGAACATTTTTAATGTTCTTCTATTATTGCATGCAACTACTAAACCATAAATTTCCTTCCTCTATGCAGATGATTCTGTTGGGTTTCATCTCATTGTTGCTGACTGTAAGTGAAAAGCCAATTGCAAATATTTGTATTCCAAAAAGCATCGGTGAGAGTTTCCTTCCTTGTGGCAGCTTTGATGAGAGTGAGGAAACTGAGGAAGTAGCCAAATGTGCAGAACAGGTACAACATATATATATATATATATATATGTTTCATGAGACTAATTAATTATAGTGCGTTGTTGTTTCTATATGATTCATGATGGGTTTTTTTGATTCATGAACAGGGAAAAATGTCATTGATGTCAAGGTCAGGAGTGAGGGAACTCCAATATTTGATCTTTGTGTTGGCTTCCTTCCATTCTTTGTCATGCATTCTCATGTTTGCTTTAGGAATGGCTAAGGTAATTTATTCTGTCCGAATAGTTATTTTCCAGACAGCTTGAAACTTTCACCCTTTGAAAGTTCGACATTTTTTTTTAATCTTTTGTGTCATTTGATTTATAAGAATCAAGATACCAATTCAAATACTGTACCTAAATAAATTGTATCCCAGAAATTTAACCTTGACAAGAGAAAAGAAAAAAGGCTCCGAACTTCATGTATCTCGAGATTTTTCTAGTTAAAAAGTTGGACCTGTGTTTGACAAATATTGGCATTGACCTTTCCAGGTGAGAAGATGGGAATCTTGGGAGGCAGAAACAAGAACATTATATTATCAGTATTCAAAGGGTACACATTTAACTGCCCTACATGATCTCAAAAATTTGTGTGAAATAATAATTTACCAATTCAGATTTTATAATTATCTTTTTACTGTGGATGAGCAGATCCGAGAAGGTTCCAGCTGAGCCATCAAACATCATTCGGGAAGCGGCATCTAAAATACTGGAGTGAACACAGAATCCTTCGTTGGCCGGTTAGCAAAAAACCCATCAAAGAAAATACTGATATGAGTCAGTTGAATAAAATTTATTACTAACATTTCTTGATTTGCCATTTATTGCAGACGTGTTTTCTCAGGCAGTTTTATGGATCAGTTTACAAAGTGGACTACCTAACTTTAAGACATGGTTTTATTATGGTATTGTCATCAACTAGTCAAAACACAAGTTTAATGAGTCTTAAGTTGTAGCAGTTCTTAAAAACAACTGTGCCTGTGTTTGCTATTATTGTGTTGCAGGCCCACTTTGAACAGCAAAGCAGCTTTGATTTCCAGAAGTACATAAGAAGAGCTTTGGAAAAAGACTTTGGAGTTGTGATTGGAACAAGGTGTTTTATACAAGCTGCGTTTTGTATTTTAATTTCTTAAATGTTAATTAATTTTGGTTCTAAGTATTGACCTGAACTCTCATGCCTGCAGATTATGGATTTGGGTCTTCTCTATGTTTTTCATTTTCTTCAATGCACAAATTAAGAACATTATTTAATCAAAATTTATTGTCCTAATCAAGTAGTTTTCAAATGTTTATGATGGTAATTTTATTGTTAATTTGTTGTGCATTTGTAGAATTTCAGAGCTATCTGTGGCTTCCATTTATTCCATTAGTGGTAAGAAAGCAAATTTCGGATAGAGATATCTGTCGTTAATTGAAAAAAAAAAAGTTTTAGAAAGATGAGAGAAATTTGGATTTTTGTCTTTTATGATAGATGCTGTTGCTGGTTGGGACAAAACTTCAAGCCATCATAACTTCAATGTGCTTAGAAAGCCATAGTCAATCTCATGTTGTGAGAGGAACTTTGCTTGTTAAGCCCAGTGACCACTTTTTCTGGTTTGGCCACCCCAAATTGCTTCTCCACCTCATGCACTTCATTTTATTTCAGGTCATTTCTTCATCTTTAATCGTTTTCTTTTCATTCTTAACTCAATATTTTGAAGCACTTTTCAGTAGTATTACATTTCAGTTCATAAATTCTGTGATTAATTTAAAATTGCTATAAGATTGATTTTTGAAACAAACTTTTGGTCACTGCAGAACTCCTTCCAACTGGCATTCTTTACATGGACTTGGGTAAGCATTGCCAAACTTTCCGTTAAACCTGGTTTACGGGTTTTGAGAAGAAAACAAAATGATCTAATGTTGAAATTGGTTTCACATTACAGTTCAAATTCGGTCTGAAGTCATGCTTCCACCAAGAAACAGAGGATATAGTAATAAGACTCGTCATGGGAGTCTTGATTCACTTCCTATGTGGCTATGTAACACTTCCTCTGTATGCTCTGGTCACACAGGTGTTAACACTGAAAGATTAATTCAGTTAATTATCACCATCCTAGAAATTGACACTAATGAATCCAAATTGGTGCAACAGATGGGAACGTCAATGAGACCAGATGTATTCACGGAGAATGTGGTGATAGGGCTCAAAAGATGGCGAATCAAGGCCAGGAAGAACTTAAAAGGCTCTAATCCGACCCGCCCGACCCGGACTGCTTCACTCGACACTTCACCATCTTTGAGCCACCATGTTTCTTCTTCCCATCCTCAACATATTGCCATTGAAGTAGTTCGTGAAGACATTAATGGCACTGAAGAACAACCTCTGGAGCGTAAAAAGAATGCTTCTTTTGAAGGCTTCGATGTGAAAATTACTTCTTCAGATTCAGATAAGCAGAGCACTTCTCCCTGAGTTGTTTGTGGCCATGTTATTGTATATAAAGCTCTGGGTTTGTTCTTATTTTCGATAAATAATTTCTTCATTTCTTGTATTTTTTTCTGTGTGTACGAATTAGGAAGTATGCTGCCAGTAGAATTTTATGCATTAGTTATGTAGTTTTACCCTTATAAATTGAAAAAATGAAAAAAAAAGTGCATTGATTGGAGAAATTTCGGATATTACTCGAGTAAAGCATTTAAGTTAGTTCATTCAGAATTTTCATTCATTGTTGCTTGAATAAGATAACACTTCTCTAGTTTTTTTTTTCCCTAATCATTTAAATTTAAAAGAAATTTAATGTGTTTTTTCGTATATTTCTAGTGGAAGTCTTAGGTTTCCCTTTCTTGAAATAACTATCTGTATTGATAGGTGTCCTTTAGAAAATGTGTCATACATTTGAGTAAAGAATTCATATTGATCTAGTCACGCCTTTGTTGATCGAGTAGAATTCTTTTGTAGATTTGTTTGTTGCTATTGCCTCAATTCTTACTTGAGCAATTAAAGAGCTTGTTGCTTGAGTAAAACATTATTACAGAATTGTCTCTCACGATAGCCTCAATTCTTTCTCTAGTTAAATGTTTTTAACTTTCATCTCCCACAAAGCAACTCTTTCTTGTCCGAATGACAAACCTCTTGCATGACTTGGTTCATACAAAATCTTCTCTCTTGTTCAAGTAAGAACCTTGTTACTCAATCGAGATTGCACTTTTCAATTTTTTTTAATTATCAAAAGTTAAAACTTGCATAAAAAAATACCTAATTTTTTTTTTGTTTTGATTCTTGTATTTGTTCTTTTATATATATATAGAAATTATTAAAAATAATAATTGATTGAAAATTTGTTACGACATAGTTTTTTTTGCTAACTCATATTGATTTAATCATCCGTGATCATATGACTCAATTTTACGGAGCAATTATTGTTAAAAAATGGAATTTAATGGCACTTTTATTCCAAAACTAAAGTTTAAATTGCTTATTCAAATCTTATAAAATGAAATCGACAAAACTTATATCTTAGCTCGTAACATGTTTCAAGCTTTTTTTTTTTTTAAATTATAACCGAAGTTATAATGGGCTTGAACAATTTTTGGGCTATTAATCATAACATATATATGGATGTCGAAAAAAAAATTACATGTTTATGTTTTATTCTAAATTACCATAATTATTGGATAATTAATTAAAAATTTTATCTTATTTCAATTTCAATTTGATTTATCATGATCAGATTTGTTAGAAGGATAAATAATTACGAAAGTTTTTTCCGTTAGAATTATCATGATTTTTCTTTTTCTTTTCTATTTGTAAATCTTATCGTTAAAGAATCTAACTTAAAATTGAATTTCTCCTCTCAAAAGATATATTATTTCGCAATAAATTTATTTTATTTCATCATATTAGTTTTATGCTACGCACATTTTGGTCATTCTCGGATTAGTCAGACTCTAAAATCAATTTCAATGTTATCATATTTTTTTCCAAGATCATTGTGAATTATCTTATTTTTAATATGAAGATAAAGTTTAACAATAGATTTATAATCTGTAATTATTTCAACTATACATTTAAATTTTATTTATTTAAATTATCTGTATCTTGTTTTTAAATTTATTTTTTATCACAAAAACTTAAAATTTAATATTATTATCGAATTATCATCTTCCTCTCTATATAATTCGGGCTCCTCACACTAAACTTCAAGTATGTTCTTTTTCCCCTTCTTGTTTTTATACAATTTTTATTCATTATTTTTGTGTAGTATAAATTATTTCTCCCGCAAATTATTTTTGATCGGTGTTAATTATAGTTGTTGCCAACTGTATATCTCTAAAACAATTTTTTTTTTCAGAATCCTTGCAAGTGGCCAATCTTCCTATTGTCCTTCGTGCACGTTGGTGATTCATGCTCTCTATGGTTCTATTTTATTGGTATTATCATTGCTTTGCTAATTAAATGGGCTTATTTAGATTATTTGTATTTTATTATACTAATTAACGGTCATGTTCTGGCTTAACAACAGAGGAAAACTATCCATATCAGGGAGTCGATTGCAATTTTAGTGCTAGCGCGACAAACGAAATTGCAGCCACGATCAGTGGATACCAAGACGTCCTGGATGCTATTGATGCAAGTTGACATGAGTTTCAGTAGTTTCGGTAGCCATCGATGCAAGTTCACATGAGTTTCAGTTCTACGAAAGCGGTGTCCTCAATGGAAGCTGCAGAACCAGCCTGAACCATGGTGTTAGAGGGGTGGAGATAGTGATCATGGAATGGAGTACCGGTTGGTGAAGAACTCGTGGGGTACGGAATGGGGAGATGAAGGGTACATCGAGATGCAGAGAGGGGTAGGAATCTATGGCATTACAATGTCTGCTTCATTCCCCACCGTAAAATGAGGAGTGTCATAGCTGTTATTTTCGTGTCAGGAATTTATGTTCTTTTGGTTATGCATTTCAGTTGTAGTTGGCCTATAATTCTTGGTTTAGAGTCCAGGTACATTCTATTTATGTATTTGTCAGGTTTTTGCATTTTGTCTTATAATTATAATTGCATTAATGCGTTATACTCTAAAAAAAGAGAAAATAATTGTGCAGATTTTATGTTTCATCATTCTTCTTGTAGTGATACTCATCAAGTTTATTAAGTGTTGGGAAATTGAGTCCACTCATAGCACTAATGAGTGGAACGAAGTCTATCGGATATTAGGCTAATTGACGAGTTCAATCAACGAGTAATTAATTGCGGACTTCTTAATTAGATCAATTAAGCCCAATTAATTAAGAAGCCCGATATGAAGCCCAAAAATCCAAATATGAAAGATAGATACAAAGAGATCTAGAATGCTCTTGGTTCTTTCATTTTTGGTCATAAATGTTATGGACATACACGTGCATAAAAATGTAAGAAAAGAAAATAAGGAGGAGATAAATAAGAAAGAGAAGAAAAGAAAATGGAGGTTTTCACTTCTTCTTCCCTCCATTTTCTTACGTCTCTCTCATCACTCTCGCTCACTCCTTGTTCCTTGTTTGGAGACAAAGAAAAGAAAGGAAGTTTTGTCTTCCTAATTCCAATCCTATTTTTAGTTGGATTTTAGACTGAGTAAATATTAATTATTCCCAACCTGAGAGGCTGTGGTTCAATTAGAGGCTTGCATCGGTCTTAGACTTTTGCTGTTTGTACTTGGTTAAAAGGTAAGAACTCGATTTTTGTTCGTTTCTGCTAATTATATAGTTTGCCTGTATACCTTCATTAAGCATAAATGATAATTTAGTCATCGTTGCAAGTGTCCACAATTCAATTTTATCACGTCCATCAGTGGCATGTTCGGGTTGTCGTTCATAGAAGGGCCAGATTACAGCTTTAGTGATGCAAAGAAAAGTGACACTGCAAAGTTTGCCATTTTTTTTCAAGGAATGTTGAGAGAAGGTGTTTAATTTGCACCTTCACAATTTGAGGCTGGGTTTACAAGTTTAGCTCATGCTGAGGAAGATATCCAATGTCAAATAGATGCTGCCGAGAAAGTTTTCAAGGAGACATAGAGTTGTTCAGCCTAAATTATTTTTATGGAAAAAGAAAACAACGATATTTTAAGAGAAAGTATATTATATTAAATAATTATAAACAATTAAATTAACATCTTTTAAAAAACTATTATCTCGAAATTTATAAAAATTCAGTAATTTCAATATAATTTTTCACTTTTTAGTGACGTGTGGATTTTGCAATATTTTCTAAAAATGTTTTTTGATAAAGAAAACTTTCCATTTATGAAACATAATTGAATGATAAAAAAATAGGGTAATACAGTTGCAATGTGTCATCTATTTAAAGGAAAATATGCTACTCATTTAAGAATTATTTTATATTTTATTATTTATCTAAATTTATATTTTTATTTTAAAAAAAATATTTAAATTATTTGTATATTGTATCGTTTAAACTTTTTGTTATTTATTGAGGACATTTTTTTTTTCAAATTCTATGTATGATTATTATTTTTATTTGATAACATAATTTTTTTTCAAAAAACCACAATATGGTTAATGTTAATAAAAATTAAATTAAAAAAATTTATCACGTGCATTGTGTGAAAAATTTAATTTATGTGTCTTATATTTTATACATTTTTTTAACATATCATATTTTTGTTTATTTAATAAATAATAATTCAGTCATATAATTTACAAAATTTTTAAAAATATTTATTAAAATAATATTCACGTGCAACGCATGTGACCACAAATCTAATGAAATCTAAACAAGCCTCGCCCTTAAATTAGATATAATTATATTTAACATTGGTTCGAAAATGGAAAATTGGAACAAAATGTTTACTGAGGGGATCGGCAAAATTACCAATTTTTGGGCAAAGTGTGGCTAGGTGAACAAATTAAACGCTTTGGCACTATTTATTTGCTACGGGATGGAAGTTCTTGTTTCAAATTAAGTAGTTAGGTTCAATTTTACTTGTCACATTATTTGTTTTAAGAAATATAAGAAGTCCCAATTAGATTGAACTTTTAGAAAATTTTAATATTTTTTTATTTGAAATAATTTAGTTAATAATTATTTTAATGAAGAATATTCTGACTTTTTCAAGCATTCATCTTAATAATATTTATAGAGTTCATGAGAAGAGAATAATCTATTGAGCATAGTGAAAAAATTAAACTAAGCTATTAACAGCTATGAAAGTGTATAAGCAGTATACAAACATATAGTATTTGCAGCAGGAATCAATCAAGAATCGAATACGTACCTTGATTGCAGCAAGAACAACAGTGAAGAATAGGATCAATATAAGCCTCTATAGTTGAACTACAATCATCACGCATGAAAACAACTGAAAATTGTACATTTTAGATGCATTAGAATTAGATTGACAAGAGAGAAAGAGCCGACTTTCTTCTGCTCTTTTCTCGGAGAATGTTAAGAGAGAGAGAGAGAGAAAGGGAGGAGAGAATGTGAATATGGATAGCAACAGAACGTGATTTTCTCTTCTATTATATATCTCACCTTTCTCTTATTTGTATACTTAAATACATATAAATAAGTTATCTATGGGCTTTTTATTATAGTTGGACTCAATTGACCCAATTAAGAAACTCACGACTAATTACAATTAATTAGTTGATTTCGTCAATTAATCCGATAATTAACAGATTCGGACTACATCCATTATCATTATGGACGGGCCCAATTTTGAAACAAGCTATTTATCTTTCCATATTACATTGTTTTTTTGAATAACAATACTTCAACATTTGGTCACATTGTAAACTAAGCAAAATATTTATTAACTATTAAGTACGTTTATTAACAATGTTATCCTAAGTCAAATATACTTGCAATGCAAATAGTTAAGACAGTGGAGTAAACATAGTAAGCCAAGTATACTTCCAATTATACTTGCGATGCAAATAGCTAAGATAGGGGACTCAGAAGATGGCGAACGAGGGACAAGAGGCAGGAAGAACCTAAAAGGCTCTAACCGACCTGCCCGACCAGGACTACATCGCTGGATATTTCACCATCTTTGAGCCACCATATTTCTTCACATCCTCAACATCTTGCTATTGAAGTTGTGGGTGAAGACAATGCCCTGCATTTGTGTCCATGTTGCTGTATACCTCTCTTTTCTTGTTTTTGGTGAATGCTTTCTTCATTTCTTGTATTATTCTATATGTAGATATTGGTAAATAAGGTAATACTTGAATCTTTATGCGCTAGGTTATGTATTTTCACTCTGAAATAATGAAAAAATATTTGTGCGTTTATTGATTCAACAAGTTTTGGATGAAAAGATGGTGTTTTATTGAATATCTCTCGAATTTATGTGTATAACTGTGTTTACTAAAAAAATAAACGGGCTATATACGGGTAAAGACATTTGAAAGAAATTATAAATTAATTAAAATTTTATACCATATGGAAAAATGTTAATGTGCATGTTTTTTAATTTGCTTTTAAAAATTAAGCACATTCCCGGTGAACGAATTGACCCATTACAGGCCTTACTGAGATTATCAAAGCCGGCCCAACAATAAATCATGGATGGTTTTTGATCGACAAATACGGATGATAACGGGATTTTCGCGCCATGCTTAAAGAGCAACCCAAACACAGAATCTTAAACCCACCTTAAACCTCCCTCAGCATTTTTTACTCGCTATCATCACTATTGCAATCCAGAGCCGGCTTTCAGGTAATCAATTCAGGGTTTTATGCTTTACATTTTGGATTAGCATTCCAAATATTGTTCTTAAATTGGAGGATTTCAATGTTTTTATTGTTAATAGATAATTGACGATGAAGAGTGGGTTGAAGAAGGTGATTATTGGAGGACTGGGTTTGCTAACTGCTTTGAAAAGCTTTTACAATGTAGATGGTGGACATAGAGCTATAGTATTCATCCTCATTTCTGGCTTGAAAGACGAGGTACTGATTAATAAATTTCTCGTCAATGTAATTTCTTAATTACCTGTATTTGTTTAATCATATATAAGTTTTTTGTAATCGATTCAGATATTGTCGTATTGCTTAATGGTGAAATGGTGATCAATGCAGGTATATCCTGAAGGAACACACGTTAAGATCCCAATTTTTGAAAGGGCAACCGTCTATAATATTCGTGCACGCCCCTACCACATCGAAACCACTGCTGGCAGTTATGATCTTCAATTGGTATGTTTCTCTCTATAGCCTGCATTGAATTCAAAGTCAAGTACTTTGTTAGTTGAGGGATGGACATATAATTGAACCGAGTTGAGCTGAGTTAAATTTCCAAGTATTTCGCTTCAATTGTGTGAGAAAAACAAGCAGAGTTTTAGATTATATTTAGTATTGAATTGTTTAAAATTTTAGCTAGTTCGATGCGAGTTTATTACAAGCTCGTCTAGGGCTTGTTGACAGCAGATTTTCAAGTTCATTATTTACCATAACATATATAAATATATGGATATGTACGGACGTAAAAAAAAAAAAAAAAAAAATTTTGACACTTTTATCTTTCGTTTTTATTTATAAATAGTTTTGAGTCCTTTGTTCCGTATAAATATTTGATAATTATCAAATTCAGATTGGTATGGTCTCTAAATCTTGTTATAATTCTAATCCCGTTTGCCCTTTAATTGGAGACTTCATATTAATTACTATCATGTTAATTACTTCATGTTACATCCCGTTTGTCACTTTGACCACTTCAAACACGTTGGAGACTTCATGTTTTTGATAATTATCCTCGACGAAATTGCACAAAATGGTCACCTTTTGAAACATTGGTTAAAAATGCCCACCCAACTTTTGATAATGCAATTGTAGGTTTTAAAATTTTAATTTTGCCCACTTAGATAAATGGGGTTATAGTCGCATTAATATTTAGGTAGTAAATATAGGTTAGTTTCCTAATTTTTAGGTAGTGTTATTTGCATTTCTCTCTTCTCCATTTTTATTGGGGATTAATATATGATTTTCTTTTAGATATGTATAAGTTTTGTTGCCGAAACTTAACAGTCGCATTACAATTTACAACCCAATATGAACAATGATAATTTTAATATAATTTCAAATAAGTTTCAAGTATAAAATGTACATGAAATCATTAATAATTATTTTTACAGTATGATGATGTATTTAAATGACATAACAAAATTTATGTCGAGTTTCAATAAGAATTTATTCTAAAAATTGTGAATATTATGCTTTCTCGAATTTTTTAATGCATTGATACGTATTTTTTAACCTAATTATTTACTCTAACCCATAATTATTTTTTCAATAATATACGACATGTCAAAATTTCTGTCGAGTTTCAATTAAGTTTCAGTAAGAATATATTCATCAATTCTAAATATTATGCTTCTCGTTTTTATTTCATAGACATGATTTTATTTTAACATCCAATATAGTTTCAGTCTAGTTTCAAAGAATTTTCAATCTATAAAAAAGTATTACAATTTATAACTCAATATGAACAATGATAATTTCAATCGAGTTTTAAAGAAGTTTCAAAGTATAAATCGTCCATAAAATCATTAATAATTATTTTAATAGTATGATGATGTATTTAAATGACATAGCAAAATTTATGTCCACAATCGAGTTTTAGTAAAAATTTATTTTAAAAATTACAAATATTATGTTTTTTTCAAAATTTTTAATGTGTTAATACGTATTTGTTAACCTAATTATTTATTCTAACCCGTAATTATTTTTCCAATAATATTTGACATGACCAAATTTCTATCGAGTTTCACTTAAGTTTTAATAATAACATATTCATCAATTTTAAATGTTATGCTTCTCGTTTTTTATTTTTTTGATATATTTTGAACCTGATGATATGTATTTGTTTGGATTTTTCTTCCAACCGATTATTGTCGATTTTAATCTCCCATGATTTTAGGATTAAGCAATCAAAATAATATCTTAATAAATGCATTCCTTTAAATCCGATTGAAAAAATTGGCAATTCCGAATTTTTAGCAACAATTGACAAATCTAAATTTTCAAGAGATTTATTAAATCTAATTTTTAGGTGACTAGTTCCAGAAAATATTTTACCAAATTATGAACATATTTAGTTAAAATTTTAAAGTAGTTATTTGTAAAATATATTTTTATTTGGTGGGTTAGTTCTGACAAAAACCCAATTATCTTTAGTCATTATGCGTATGTATAACTAGTGTTACACCCGGACGATGGCCCAAGTTTGCATCCATTTTTTATAAATATTAAAATTATATTAAAAAATCGTCTTAAATTTTTAAAAAACATAAAAATTATATAAATATAAAGCACATATAACCACTTAAAAATTTTATATTAAATTTTAAAAAACTCATCACTTTTTTGTCCAACGGCAACATTTTAAAAGATATAATACTTATCTTCTTCAATCAATCGTTCAAACTTACTAAATCTTTTTTTATGAAACCGACTTAAGAAAAATAACAAAAGGACACAAAAAAACCAGTCATTATTACCTGTAAATTGCCATCAGTATTAGAGCTTAACGTACCATTATTTAGCTAAATCATCAACAAAAAAAAAGTCAAATAAGAAGACTTACAGGGTAGGCCATTACATGGCCATAAACATAGCAAATTACTGCGACAATTTCCAAATAATCAATAAAATTATTATTTTTATTATTATTATTAGCCAATAATAAAGGCAAACCAAGTCACAAATTTGTTAAACTGATGCAATTTTTACTCCTCGCTGAAGTGTTAATAAAATGCTAACAAAGTTTAGACCTAATGTTATTTCGGAAATCTGTAAATATGTTTTTGCTATAAAAAATCTCATATTTAATTGAGGAAGGTTTTTTATTACACAAAATGTATTATTTATTTTATTTTTCAAAAGATGTGCGTTGGTAAACAACTATTCCATCATTTTTTGTATTCTCAAATAATTTTCCAAAGCAAACACGGTCTCATAATTCCTTTTTCACTAAAGCAGCTAGAAAAATGTCTAGTACAACTAATGAAAAAAACATATTATACCTTAAAAGTAACGAAAAAGCCCAGTAGGAATATAAGTTGATCATATCCATATCAGCACTGGTAAATCTTAACCGAATCAAACTACGACAATAACACCTTTTTTCATTTTAACATTTAATGGGCAGTCAACGCAAGGCCTCGTCAATAGTTTAGATACTATGAACCTTCTTGCAATTTTGTTGGTGTCTTTGAGCCTTTCATCGATTGATTGCTGGTATTCTTTTTGATTTGTTGATTTTCATCCACATGCAACGTACAACCTTCACCATCAACATCAGCAACCTACACGTCTTAACAAAATTATGCACTTAGTATCTTACGGTCCAAAATTCATTATTAATTTTCAGAGCCTAAACAAAATGCTCACCCTCCCCACATCATAAAAACTCAAACTAAACAGTCTTTACCACTTTGAGATTATTAAAAAAAATTCTATTGTGCTAGATACAAAAAGTAACCTTTTTTTTACTAATTTATAAATTCATTTTGGACCAAGCAATAATTTTGCAGTATCATCTGGGCAGCTCTACCTGAAAATGAAAAACTTGTGAGAACCAAATTTAGCACACATTACGTAAAATTTTTTGTGATGAAGCAATACCTATAAGGCTGTCACATTAATACACAAAAGAAGCTTTACAAAATTCTGTTTTAGAAGTCCCAAAGACTCCTCTTTTCTATTACTACAATGGAAAAATCTAACCTTGGTTAACAAAGAGTACACGGATGCAAATTTTTTCCTTTTATTATTTTAGCAAAATATTAAAAAGATGGGGAGACGACTCCAAATGGAACGATGAGAAGAAGTCATAGAGTAAGTAACATTGCACTTAGTTTGCAATACTCATGACTGTGTATATAACCCAGAAAACACAAATAAAGTAAATCTAGAAAATGACTCGGTTAAATTTGGAAACAAACAACATAAATTATTCTGTACCTCAAGTTCATCTAATTCCCAATCGAAATCGCATACAATCTATATGTGTCAATAAACAAAAAGTTCACTTGAAGGATTTTTAAATAAAACATCACTTCAATTCTATTAACCTGTTATAGCCTTACCGGTGGTTCTGT
>CAODLS011433100.1:0-10354 GCA_948243855.1 Flueggea neowawraea | reverse complement strand
AATTCTGGATTTCATAAACAGTGAAGTCGAAGAAAAAAGATGAAGGTCGGTTGGTTTGGTCGGTCGGGTCGGGTCGGATGGGTTTAAAAGAAGAGAAGGGAGCCAAACCGAACCCACTGACCAGTCTAAATCGAACCAGTCGAATCGAACCAGCTAACCAACCCCAGCATCCAAAACCGAACCAATTCAAAAATCAAACTTAATTAAATCAATCTATAAAAAGAATTCAATCAACCCACTAATGAATTTGCAGCCATCTTCAAAACCCAAACCATTTCACAAAAATAAATCAAACCAACTTAGTATGAATCAACCCAACCTGTTCAACCAGTGAACCAAACCGGTAAACCAAACCAGTGAATAACCCAACCGAAAGTCACCCCTCTTTTCTTTTTCTTTTTTTTCAGATTTTTTTTTTCAATTTCCAATAATTTTTCAATTAATAAATCACTTTCAAATCGCTCATAACCTTTATTAATCACACAATTAACATCAAAAACATAAAATTAACTCTTCAATCACCAAAAATAAAAATTCAATTTTTTACCCAAATTTATTTAAAATAATTATTCCAAAAATAATTATTCAAAATAATTACTCCAATAATTATTCAAAAATAATTATTCACCAATAATTATTCAAAATAATTACTCCAAATATAATTATTCAAAAATAATTATCACAAAAATATACGGGATATTACAATAGCTTAACATATATTTTTGTATGGTTCGACATCAATCAACATTTCAAGCAGTGAGTAACACAAATAATATAACAAACAATAAGACATAGTTGCACATAAGTCATTTCTAGCAATACACATATATTTACTATCCAACCAAAATTAAACTAACATAGTTTTTTTATTAAGCTTTAAATCGAAATGTACACTATGTGCACATTTACTATCTCAGTCTTAATAATTAACTATACTATATTTAATTTTATAGACAATAAATAATGACTTATTCGGATTCACTTTTAAAGTCAACTTGACTTAGAGAATCCATGTTGGTCATCTCAATTATTAAGACAAACTCAATAATCGGGCAATATATTCAACACAAAAGTATTGAATATCAAATAAAGGCAAATCAATGAAATAATAAGCCAAACAATAAATGGAATCAACATCATTTATTGAACCAACATGCAATCTAAACAATCTATCTCAATGTTAATACACATACATTAACATTGGACAACATTAACACATAAATAATGCTTTAAAATTATCCCCACAATAATACTATATGAATATAGTTTTTAATTTATGCCTCTCAATTGGTTACACAATGGATTTTTCCAATGTGTTAGAATAGAATTCGTAAGTTGTCATACCAATTTCTCGAGAATTTTATTAATCATACGACCTTAAAGTGGATTTTTCACGTCACACGATATCTCTTCGCGATCATGGTGTAATAGTGGACTTATCAATTTTAAAACATTTTTACTCTTTAGAATCTCTAAGTGGCCTTTAATGACATTTAGGGGATCATGTTCCCATAAAATTGTAATATTGACCAATGACTTAGTCAATACCGGTGATGAGAATTCATAATCTTTTATGAAATAAGCGAACTTTCATCACCTTTGCGCACTTAATGCACAATTAAATTCTTCCATTGTGATCATCATCTTCCCAAAATACACACTCTAGGAGTTGTGCAAATTCTTACTTAATTCGCAATTTGCTCGATGCAATATGATTTTTACCTCATTTGTTTATTTGCAATAAATTACAAATAAAACGGGTATATACGTACTCATGTATTACCCAAATAATTGAAATCTAATATTAATTATCTAAATGAGAATTATATTTGCACGTTTTTTAAATCAATTATTTTGAAAACTAATTTTTAAAATAATTCTTGGCAGAAAGCATATTTTTCACAATTTTTCAATAATTTTTTACACTCAAAAATTGAGAAAAAATAGTTTTAGAACTTGAAAATTGCAAAAAATATGCCAAAAATTCCAAAAAAATTCAAATTTTAATTCTGCAAAAAATTTGACAAAATTTGGTGGTTGGGACATGTGTCACATGCCGACACAAGCTGGAAGAAGGTCATACGCGCCGTCACTCGCTACTAACAGGACCCACGCGCTGACACATGTCACTCACGCCCTTGCACGTGAGTCCACGAGCGATGCCTCGGCTTCTGCCATGTGTCAAATCAGCGTGATGCCATGTGTCCACGAAACATGTGGCACACGGCGAATGGCCACATGTTGTCCACGTGGATGATGTGGCGTCAACGCCATTATGCCATGTGGCATCTTGTGTGGCTCGTCAGACACGTGTCTTATTTCGGTTGGTCCACGTTTTTGTCAGTCAACTTTGACTAAGTCTACTCCCCCACATGTCGAGTGCTGAGTGGTCCGCGTGGTTTTCTTTATCCAATCAAAAATCGCCATGCAAGCCCAAATGGTGAGTTATGATTGGTCCATGTTCAGCGAATACGAATGTGTCATGTCGCCTTATTGGATCATATGAAAAAATTCATATGGATACTTCTCACTCAGTATTTTTCAATCGAGTTTTCGTCCATTTGACAACCTTCACGATGGAATTCCGCGATGAAATTTGGCATGTTACTTTTTTAAAGTCGTTGATCTCAAATCTTTCATCGGATTTTCCAAAATCCAACTTTTAGTTTTTGGCTCGAGACAGACTCGAAGCAAAAATCGCGTTAGAGACATAAAGTCCAATACGATAAAAATCCAGCAGGCATCCTAGACAGATGCCAACAATATTTTTGAAACATATTAAAAAATTCTCGCTTGCCTCTGATACCAATTAAGGAATCGGGTATCGGTTTAACAAATAAACAGTATAATAGGCGGTTCGAGTTACCTACCTCGATTCCAATGGAAGCATAGCAGCGAACAGCAGCTGTAGGACAAGGTTTCGATGTTGGTCTCGCGAGCAAACCACGGTCGAGTTGTAACTAATGAGAGAGTTCTTCTCTTTCGCAGTCTAGATGCCACGTGGATCCAGATTGACTAGAGAAGAAGGCTTACTTCTTCCTTATGCTTCGAAAGAATGTGAAAGTGAGTGGGGAGAGGAGGAGAAGAACGTTTTTGGAGGGAGGGAGAGAGATAACATTTTCTCTCCTTTTTTTTCTCTCCTTTTCTCCTCCCATTTTCTTCTCTCTCATTTTCTTTTTCCTCCTCTCTTCTATTTATAATAGCCCTTAATGGACTTTTGGGCCTCATGGGCTCATGAGCCTTGTGGACCCAATGAACTTTATGAGCCCAACTCAATTGAACTTATCAATTAGTTTTGGTCAACGGTTTCGGTTCACACCTTGATCGACCGAATTCGATTTACCTGTAATGGACGTATTATTTTTTCCAGCAATAGCCTTGATGATTTGGAGATACAAAAATTAGGGAAAAAGGTTGGCCAGACCTAGGGTCGGACAGAAAACATGATACATGAATGATTAAACCGTCCCATGCGACCGATCCCAATAAAGTGCTTCGGATTTGATCCAACAAAAAGGACATAAAGCACACATGATTGACATGACGTGACTTCGTCGTGAAACTTTCCTCAAACTCAGTTGTTCATGGATTCAACTTGGAAGTATAATTTGTCATTCATCAATTGTTAATTTTTTTATATAATTATTAAATTTAATTTTGCATGTTATTTAATCATCTTTGTTAATATTTCGTTGAAATTATTAATACAACAATAATATTACACATTAATTCATGACTTCATCTATACCAGCACTCTATTTAACTACTGTTTATGCATACTGTTTGTACAATTGTTCCCAATCACTGTCAATATACTCTAATTTGCAAACTACCAGTATTTAATATGGAGAACAAATATAGAAACTATTAAAAATAAATGTTAAAAAATATTAACACTAGTTATTAGATTATACAAACATCCAAGTTTAATAACTACCAGAAAAGAAAATTAAAATTGAATGATAAGCTTTTGTTTTATAATGTGAATAAAATTTTTGCTTGCCTTCTTCTTTCGGGACCAACCAAATTAACTGGGTTGAGAAATAAAGATACCACATTTCTATTGGACTAACCCACTTAAGTAGATAGTGACATGAGATGACCTCTTTTTCTTAAAGAAAAGGTGATTAACAGATCCTTTAATTAATTAATGATTGGTACGTGTGTAGTATTGTAACAATGGAGAGAAACCTACTTTCCCACAAAATCAAACATGGCATGGAAGTTAACTCCAGCATGATCTTCAACTTTACGGAAAATCCAGATCCACTAGCATGAATTGATCCAAAAAAGCTACAGTAAACAGTAGTTTTGATGGAATGTAAGCCTCCTCTTTCACGCTGTTCGCGTCAGTATTGATGTCTGATGAAGAAACTTAATTGTTCAGTCGCTACCATTATTTTACTTAAGGAGGACCACATGCAAGTGTTGTAATACTAATCCTAAAACTCCCATATTAAGTCACGGACGTTTTCACGTCGGCTTATCCGCATTGCAACCAATGCTGATTGCTCGGGTTCAAGTCGTGATCCGTCGCTGAAAGAAAGATAAAGATAAAGAGAAGAGTAGTCGCGATCCGTCAGGGACCTTGTAAGGCAAAAGATATTTTTTTTGGGTAGATTAAATTAAAGTGATAATTATTTTGGCAGAAATCCTGTGAAAATAAAAAAAGTAAAAAGAATAATAACATATATGTTTAAAACGTGAATAATAATATGCTAAAAAAATCTACTTGAACCATACGTTCCTAAGAAAAAGCCTGATGGGAGGTAGAGACCAAGAGGAGAAGGGTTCAGGAAGGTGATTGCGACCAAGTTTAGTGATCTACTCTCGAAGGATTTTAGTTTGATTTATTTCTTATGATCTTTAGATTTGCTAATAGAAATCAAACAAATCGTTTAGATTTGGCTTCACAGAATTAATTAAATGAATTTTAGAAGATTAGGGGCATAGTCGGCCAACAAATTGGAAATGGCTGGTTGATGTAGAAAGGAACAATTTTGTTGCATCTTCGCCAACTTATCTTCAAACGCAAAAAAAAAAAAAAAAAAGAAATCCAGCATCCACTGATAGCGATCAATTAATTTTTACTGATTAAATTGACTATTACCGCCAAAAAATAAATTGACTATTAACGCAATTAATTATTTGTGATACGTGGGAACCGGGGAACAATGCAAAATGAACCACATTTTCAACAGACCAAATAATTAATTAAACCAAATACCTATCTAATTTTGTATTATTTGTATACGTCTTGTGTACTGTCAACTAAAAAAAAGTATATTGACGTGAATTATTGTGTTAATTGATGTGGCTCTTCGATAATTATCTGATAGGCAGTGTTACATATATATACAAGCACACCATTAGCCCGGTTGCTTGCAAGTATAATTAAACCATATATGATTTTAATTAGATATGGATATAGATCATAAATCTGATGACTAATGAACATGTAGTCAAAAGATATATCCAATTGCGTTTTCTATCTATGAATTGTGGATAAATGATATCAGCAAGATTGAAAATATTGTTTCTATAATTGCGAAATTCAATTTTGATAAACCATATTACATGGTCAGAATGGTTTGTAATTGTAGTTGATCTATAAGATATGATCAATTGCGGTCACATCACGGGTTCTTACAGAACCCAATTAGGCACATCACGACCAACAAATTATAATGAATATCAAGTCACTGGTTCAGATCCATTATAAAATAAAACCCATCCATTAAAATTAAAATTTCTTAGAAATTAAATTTAATCCATATTCCATAAAATAATACTGATGCCAACTGTAGCAAACCTTAATAAAGAGAATTGTGCACCTTTTTTTCAAAGACATGTTTTTTTTTCCTTTTCTTTGACAGTTTATGTCATGAAGAAAATAAAATAAACTACGTAGTAGAAAAAACGATGTCATAATGAGTAAATAGCGCAAATAATTAGGCGGCTTAAGTAATATTAGTAGAATACGTTTTTAAAGAATTATGGAATGACTCTCCTATTAAAGACTAACCTTATATAGCTGGACACTATAGTTATGGAATGCCCCATATATTTTTTTTCTTTTATCAAGTTGTTGCTACTTGCTAGAAGCATCTATGATCTATCAAGCTAGCCGCTGTGGAGAAAAATGTGTGTTTCAATTTTCAACTCTTAAATTAATTAGATTTTTGTTCTAACATCAGTTAATTGAGAGGTGCTTAGTAATGGCATCTAGTGTTTAGGTAGAGATCAATTCAAGTATATAGTTAATTCATTGTGTCATCTTCAATTATAGCAAGAAAATGGTGAGAGATTTGTTGGTATTCATGGAGAACGAGTGATCAAAACATACATTACAATATAGAATACAAAATAAACACAAACAGAGATATCAAATCATTAATTTGATATTGTATTGTGGAATGTAATTTATATAGGGTGTATGATACGTGGTTGATATATGTTGTTGATTTGTATTATGTTAATCATATGAGATACATGCTCTCATGAAAAGAAAAATTATTCTAAATTTTAGCGGGAGCTATCAAAGAGGTATATCTATTGAACTTGGGTGAATATGAAACTATCTTCACCTCAAAAAACATCTCTCAAACCAAATATACATGCGTATTGAATTTGAGTAAATTCGTACTTAACACCTCAAAAAATGAAACTCACCACTCATAATAGACAACTTCACTCCAAAAAGTATCTTATGGGAAAATTGTTTGTTTAATGTGGGATTTTAAACAATGAAAATATTTTTTTCCTAATAAAACTTTATAATTTCAAAGTCATATTATACACCTGCAAATTATACAGTTAAAATACTAGTTGTACATAACCCTTGTTTAGTTGTAAGAAAATGCCCTTTGAAAGTGCAAACTTTAAAGAAGTGATAATTTTTTACATGTTTAGTTTAAAAGAATTTAAAAGTCAAAGGAATTTCAAATTTCTTTAACTGCTCAACTCTTTTTTTCAAGAACTTAATTACTGCTAGAGAAGTGAACAACTAGTAATTTTTGACTGAAAATAATCCAGTATGACTAAAATACCCTCTTTAATTATATAAAAATAAAACTCCTATCAACACATAGAGCATTTTGATTAATTAGAAATTAATTATATTTTTTAATTAATTTATGGATTATTTTTTACCTTTGATGTTTTTAATATTATATTTTTAATAAATATTTGACCAATTAGAATTTAATTTTTTATTTACCTTTTGCTTTTGTATGTAAAAGTAAGTCCATTTTTATTTATTTAATTTAATATTTCAATAAAATAATTCCCAAAAGGTAAACATTCCAACTAAATAATTAGTTAAAAAAATTATCTGAAAAAAATATAACTTTCCCAGTACAACTTTTTATTAAATCAATTTATGTGTAAGTTAAGATATTGAATCAAACGAGAGTTAAAGTTCGGAAGCGTTCAAAGCTGACTTCACTTGGGAAGTCTATTTTTATTTATTCAATCAAACGAGAGTAAGTCTAGTTTTATTTATTCAATTTAATATATATTATTATTAAACATATTCTACGCCAACAAACTAATCGGCCAACTTGAAACAGAGCGTTGAAAAACTGATAGCAATAGGAAAGTGTGACACCCCATAATATATATAAAAGGAAGCTGGGAACCTCACAAAACTAAACCGACAAAAACATTAAACATCCTCGCTAATCCCAACCTGTATCTACTTGTAAATCTCTCAAATCTTTTCCAAAACCATACTCATCGTCGACAACAAGGTCAGTCACTTATTTATCTCCATTCTCTCCTCTCATTATATGTTTTAAGTTATGGTGAGATTGTCTTTCTGTTATCTTCTTATCTCTGTAGTTTGTTGATTATTTTCTTGGGTGCATTTCATGCAGTTAATGATTATTTGGTATGTGGGTCTGTTTGCAACTTCCTGTTTTTATGCAAAGTAGCATCTCTGAGGGTTTTTTTTTTATTTTTTTTTTCCCTCATTGTCATGCATGTTTATATTGATGCATCATGCATCTGCATGTTCATATATCTGATGTTTTTCTTGATTGTTGATTTGTTTTTTCTTTCTTTTTCAATTCTCTCCTCATCTCTATAATATTCAGAAGCCAAGAGGGGCAAGATAGGATTATTGGTAGGTTTCATCAGCACATTAATGACCAATTTTCTTGGGATGATTCCTGGAAAGTTGCCATGAAAATCGGTTTCTTTTGAGAAAAGATAAACTCACCAAAAATGAAAATTTTGACCATATTCATTTACCCCAACTTTCCGTTCCTTGGAAAGTTACAAAGAAGGAAAAGCCGGACAATCAAATTTTGAAATCTAGTTTACCTCTCTAAGCATGATTAGTTTATTGTTAACACGTCATCTAGCTGTTTAAGGTTGTGACTTACATTTTAAGTTGTTTATTCTTTCAATACTAAAGTGTTTTTTGTGTCCTATATTATTGGTAGTACTCACCTCTTTTGTTTCATCAGTATATTCTCCTCAGTCTTCATTGGGGCAGCTTTGTTAGTTTTTGGATCCTTTCTCAGAGATTTGTGGAAGGAGTTGTTAAATCCCAAATCCCTTGTTGGAGACATCAGACATGCATGCATTTTAGCACAACAAGTGGTTTAATTTAACTTTCAAATTATTTGAAAAATAATTGAATCACATCTTGACAGAGACTCCTCAAGATTCTGATCTTTTTATGTTAGAGATAAGCAGGGGAGGTCAGATCTGCATACGTAAGATCTGTGTTGGCATTAGGGTTTAAATCTTTATGAAAATTCTTTTATTATTAGGTTGTGTTGGACTGATTAACCACGTCTTCTATGTGGAACAACATTTTCAATCTGCTGGTGGACTTAAATGGCTGTTTGCTAGAATTCCGCGGTTGTCCGTAACTGGAAAAAGCTGTACAGCATTTTTATATTACCGATTCAACTTAAAGTTTGATTTGTATTAGTTTCAAACTTATCTGCTTCTGCTTCACATTTTCTCTTCCATGCTGCTACGAGTTCCTCATTGCTTTCCAAGTGCCTTCTTGAAACAGCTGAAAATTGTTCACTGTTAGCGCTGTAGATTAGTGAGCTTCTGCCTTAGATCATAATGTATTTATTTTTCTATTCAGTCTTGGAATTAATTTCTCCTACACTTCCATATGTAATTATTTTATAAATTCATACAACTAGTCTATAATTTATTTCATCAGTTGAATTTTGGAGATGTTCTTCTGTTAAGATTGAACTTTGACTCACCACGCCAGCGTTAGGCCTAATCCCAAATTATGCTGACATATTTACTTACGACGCTAAACCAGGAGCATTCTTTAATTTTTGTATTTTCTTTTGGCATAAAATATTACTCCTTCCTTGCTATTGACTGGGGTCTTATTTTTGTTGATTGATGTATCATCTGCAAAAGTCCTTGAGTTTGGCGACTGCTAAGATTGTTCCCAAACATTTAATTCAGTCAGAATTTTGTACATTTTTAATAGTCATTGGGAAATTTGCCACAAAATAATTGGGATCAGCCATTAATTCAATCAATATATGGTTGATTTTGGCAGGTTTAATTATCAGAAGCACGAAACATATGAACACTCTGGTTGTTGGGTAGTGTTGTCAATGATTTATGGGTTTCTTCTACTCAAAGAGACCAAAACAGATACAAGGGTACGAGGAACCCACTGTTCTTGCAGCTGAAACATCTTGTGAGTAAGCAGTTTCATGTTACTTGTCCTAATGAAGCAATGTGTGGATTGTATGATTTTATTCTGATGTCCTGCCAGTATACAACTATACTTATTTAATACTAATATGAACCTCTGAACATTATGATTCATCGCTCGCAGTTACTGTTAGCGAAGTACAGGCCTTATATGAGTTTTTCAAGAAATTAAGCAGCTCAATAATTGATGATGGCCTTATTCACAAGGTATTGCTATGTAAAAGTATATGGTTTTGGGATGTTGCTTTTGATTACTGGAATATGTAAACTTCGGTGCTTTTGCTTGATCAGGAAGAATTTCAATTTGCACTCTTCAGGAACAGAAATAAGAAGAATCTTTTCGCAGACAGGGTGAGTAAGAATCTTTTCGCAGACAGGGTGAGTAATACTACTCATTTATTAACAATGTTGAGTTTATCTTCAATAATTTTACTGCATGTTTTAATCTTGTATCTTTTCCCACGCTGCTGTGAATTATTGGCCACTAGGAAAGAAGTACATGCTCTTTTATTATTGGGCCATAACTTTTTTGGTAGCTTACAATTCATATGGTTTAAGTTGAATACTTCGGTCACTTTTGCAGGTTTTTGACTTATTTGATGTAAAAAACAATGAAGTAATCGAGTTTGGGGAATTTGTTCGATCT
>CAODLS011433017.1:0-12162 GCA_948243855.1 Flueggea neowawraea | reverse complement strand
TTTCTGAGTGATTATGGTTTGAACAACAGCAAAGAATAAAGAGAGTGTTTTGGAAAATAAGCATAGGGCTGAAGTGTGTATGCTTGAGCAAAGAAAATGTTTATGTATGAGATGCGGTTGCCGACTCAATCTCACCATCATTAATTTTTGTTTTGCTAAACATCAATTTTATTGGTTAATGTAGGCAGCTGTAAAAATATTCTCAAAAACATATAGACTAATGGGACTATAATGTATGAAATGCCAGATAAATGCACATACTATGCATATCATATACGATGCATGCTCGTGTATAAGCAAGGTTGGTCATGGTCATGACAATATATATGTGTGTGTGTGTGTTATGATCGATTCTGATTCCGTAGCAAATATAAATCAAACAGATAATTATAGAAATCAAATTCCATTTTCGTATTAAACCAAGTAGTTCTGATAACAATTATTTTGATTCTGGTTCTTGTTATTATCATTCCCTTTGTAATCAATTATAATGTTGATTCCAATTCTTTTGAACTTTTGAATCAAACGAACCTTGAATAATAAAAGGGTTATAATTAGAAAATATGACAATAATTTATTCCAGAATCTGAATCAAAGTTATATTAATCAAGTGTCTTTTAAATTTAACGTTGTAAGTGTTATTCTATTTTGGCTATTTGGATTCGAACTTTTCTTTTGAAACAACTAAACCGTAGAATTATTGGAGTCAATTCCAAAGCTGAGGGGTCGCAGGATTAATTTCTAGTGAAAGCAAATAAAATTACTTATAAAAAACACTAAACCGTAGAATTTATTATCATGTCTTGGCCAAAATTTAGGTCCATCTGAATAATCGTAGTCAATTATAAGTAGAAACCATTTCTGAAAATTTTATTTATTATTGCTTTTTGTTTTGCAGAAATTGAAAATATCTTTTTTATGGTCTAGTTTATGGTTTAAATGGATTCCCAGAAATAGATGATTATTCAGCTTCTTCTCACCTTAGATGAATATCTTTTTCACTTGTTATATTAGCTCCAGAATTATCAAAATAAACCAAAATAAGATCTCAAGAAAAGTTTTGCAACCCTTGCTAAAAGGGTCAATATTGCGAGTATACAAGACTTTTATATGTAGCTATCTTATTAGACAAAAGAACATTCTATTCTATGATACTAAAATTATATTTGAACGTAAATGAAGGTATCTATAAACAATATAATGAATGAATCAAATAACGGTTCAAGTTAGATGCAACAAAAATCACAGAGACAATATCTAATTGGATGTTGGTCTCGCAATCAAATCATGGTCGTGTTAAGACATGAGTGCTTGATAGTTTGACAATCTAGATGTTACATGAATATTGAAGCAAGAACCACGAGAGAGGAAGAACAATTTTCTTCTTCTCTATGTGAAGAGGTCATCAACCTCTCTCATGAGAGGTGATGTGTGTTTTGTGTGTCTCATGTAAATGAAGTGGATAACTTTTTTTTTTTTGCCAAAGAAGTGTCTAACTTTAACTATGGTTTAAGTGACTATATATGCAATCGCCCCATGAGCCCTCCTATACACACATAAAGAATTCATCTCATTTATTTAGCCAATTGGATTTACCTAATTGAGTTGGCCTACAAGCACGGCATGCACCTTGACCGAACCGGATTTAAAGCAACCCGTCATGGGTGGACCATTTTTTACAATAGTAAATTTGAGAGTTCAAATATAAATATCGTGGCCCACTTAAAGAATATAGGCGATATCTTTTTTTATGAACATTTTATGTGACACATATTAGCATAATTGAATGAGATTTATAACTAAAAAAATTTCTTCCGCTTATAGTACTAATATATTGATTTAAGAGCCTTTTACACAAATATAATTAGTGAAAATAATTTCAAAATACAATTCTAAATTTTTTTCTGC
This sequence comes from Flueggea neowawraea, assembly GCA_948243855.1. NCBI lineage: Eukaryota > Viridiplantae > Streptophyta > Magnoliopsida > Malpighiales > Phyllanthaceae > Flueggea > Flueggea neowawraea. The sequence continues at coordinate 10,254 of CAODLS011433017.1, read as the reverse complement.
AAAAATATCAAGAAAAAATTATTTGGAAAGAATATTGTATTAGATTTTCCATTGTTAAATATACAAAAAAAAATAAACCAAAAACAATACTAGAATATGCCAAATATACTGAAAATAAAATACCAAATAAAAATATTTTCATAAGCAAAAAAATTAAAAAATGGCAAAAAGGAAATTCCACTATATTTTCGCAAATATTTTCAAGTTTTACCATACATCATATGAAGGTATTGTTGAGTCATTTTATGGACAACATGAAAAATCCGCCTAAGTTTTGATGATTTCCAAACCAACTGAAAAGTTAAGCAAAGCACGTTAATGAACCCTAGCACACGTTGATGGTACTTCAGATATTATCAAAGCATGTTGTGTTTCCGCAAGGAAAGTTGATGAAGGATGGTCTTCAAATAGAAGGCATTGCAACTTCAACAAGGCACGTTGATGGCCAAGAACACACGTTGATATCTGATGGCCTACTAAAGAAATCACGTTAATGAGTAAGAACGCATGTTATTAGAGATGACATCATTTAAAATAGAAGGCTTTACTCTCTCACAACGGCTACTTCGAGGCTTCCAACGTATATATTCTTTAGAGTGGCTATATATAGACATTCCAGGATAGAAGAGAAGTAAGAGAGACATTTTGCTATTCTTGCTATTTATTTTCTCTCTCATTTCTGCCTTTCTTACCCACTTGAGATATTTACTTGCAATCTTATTTCTAGATTTGTGTGAGTTTAAAACTGTTATACCATTGGGTTGATTTTGTATCAAGCAAAGTTGTTTGATTGGGGTAGATAGGTTTTCTTATTGAGCCTTAGAAAAACAAGAGTGGTTGTTAGTGAGCCTTAGAAAACTAGAGTTGGGTTTGGCTTATTGATCCCGTAAAAACAAGTAGCTCGGTTTGGCTTGTTGATCTCGCAAAAACAAGTGATCATGTTTACTAATTGAGCCCGCAAAAACTAGTGGTTAAGGTTTTCTAGTTGAGCCCGCAAAAACTAGGAAAATGATTTTCTTGTTGAGCCTGCAAAAATAAGGTGTAAAGGTTTCCTTGTTGATCCTACAAAAATAAGATGTAATATTTTTTGCCTGCAGTCGCAAGTGAGGTTGATAGTGGATTAAAATTCTCTAGTTGAGGTTAAAAGAGTGGACGTAGGTCAAGAAGACTGAACCACTATAAATATTATGCTTTGATTTCTCTCTCCCTACTCTTTTTACTTTACTTTGCACTTGCATTTGATTTACATTATTGTTGAGTGTGGATTGGATCTTTAGAGATTTCGCATTTACTATTTGATTTAAGTTTGAAAGAAAACTTTATTATTTGTTTTAATTTGCAAAATATTTTCAACAAAGTTTTTTAACATGCTAAAAATCCAATTCACCCCCTCTTGGATTGTCATTCTATTTCCCCTACTAGGACTTAAAATTGGTATCAGAGCTTGTGCTCTTGATAATTTCTATTTGGCTTAACATCCAAAGAGTTAAAGATTTCAAAAATGACATCCATTAATGATATTTCTAGATATGAAGGTTTAACAATTAACCGTGCTCCTTTCTTTGATGGCAGTGATTACATCTATTGGAAAACAAGAATGAGAGTGTTCCTACAATCTGAAAGTGTGGAGATATGGGATATTATTGGGGAATATCCATTTGTGCCAACAAAGCTTGTAGATGGAAGAAGTGTGACGAAACCAAGAGATGAGTGGAATGACAATGATAAAAGGCTTACATCTTACAACCACAAAGCTATGCATATTCTCTACTGTTCTTTGAGCAAATATCAATTCAACAAAGTTCAACAATGTGCAAATGCTCAATAGATTTAGCAAACTTTGGAGGTTGCTTGTGAAGGAACAAGTCAAGTCAAAGAAAACAAGGTTTCTCTTATTGTTCATAAATATGAGCTATTCAAAATGGAGGAAGATGAATCCATCCAAGAAATGTTTGATCGATTTAATGACATCCTCAATGGTCTCAATGCTCTTGGAAAATCATACACAAATTATGAGATTGTGAGGAAGATTCTAAGGTCCCCACCAAAAATGTGGGCTTCCAAGAAAGATGCAATTTTAGAAGCCAAAGATCTAAATTCTTTGTCTTTGGAGGAGTTAATTGGTAATTTACTTACTCATGAAATGAGTATGAAAGAAGATGAAGAAAAGGAAGGCAAGAAGAATAAGAGGACCTATTTGGGCATTGCATTGAAAGCTTCAAAGTGCATTGAAATCTCAATCTCAAGTGACGATGATGATGATGAAAAGGATAAGTTTGAGTACGTAGAATATCTCACAAAGAGATTTTGCAAGTTTTTCAATAAAGAAAGAGGTGCAAAGGAGGCAAACAAGAAGAAAAACAAGCTTATTTGCTATGAATGTAATGAATCGGGTCATGCTAGACCGGACTGTCCATATTTAAAGAAACATAGCAAAAGAAAAAAAAAAAGATTCCTTGATGATGATTCAAGCTCCAACAGTGATGATGAAATTAGAGGAATGTGCTTAACGACAATCAAAGCCAAAGAAAGAATTTAAAATGTGGTACCATTTACTTGATCTCAAACTCATTTCTTTATTTTCTTTGTTTACATGCATTTTGCTTTTGGCATGTTGTTGTCATGACCCATTCCCGGGACCATGATCGGCGTACGAGGCGAACCGTCTATGGGAGCCCAGCCCATCTTGCACAAGCCTCATAGGATCATAAGTTCTACCGATTCATTTATTTATAAAACATTTGTAGAAAAACATATATAAGTACATGAAAATAATATTTACCATATATACATTTCAAAATGTAATATATGAATATATATATACAAAGCTATCTAATCACAAAATAATGTACAAAAGTCAATATACAAACCCCATAACCCTACAACATATCAGTATGGAGCCTTTACAACAATAGTCGTAGCCCGGCAAAAAGGGCTCTTCTAGCAAAAAATATCTCTGTGTCCCACTGAGGTGGGGAATGTTCGAAGGTTGCTAAGTGAAGTCAACATATCATCATAGAAACAAGACAACACAGAGAAGCAAAGGGGTCAAACCCAGTGAGTGAGGGACAACACTCTATATTGCCTCATACGTGCCTCACAAAGACTGGCTTGAAAACCATTTAAAACTATCACATGCAGTATACATCAAGTATACATATATACACACTATATACATAATATGATTTCTAGGAAAACGTCTCCAAACATTTGCACCAAAAGCAAACACACACACTTTGGTAAAATACTATCAATAGTATTTATTTTCCTGAAAACATCATATACTTATCATGGGACCATAGAAATCGCGGTGTGGTCTATGCCACTCTCCCACCATGTTATGATCAGGGTCATGCGCTGGTGGTGGTTGCTGGTGCTGGTAAGCATAAGATGTTGTAACAAATACAACATAATAATCATCAAATATGGTACTGTGGTCGTACCCAAAATGCATGCAATGCATATGCAACCCTCAAAGATCATTCAAAATCCCCAAATTAATCCTCAAATTCTCCAAATTAACCAACTACAAAACGTCACAATTTGGTCCCTCAAAACCATTGTTTACTCGAGTTATCTAGAGCTAACTCGAGTTAACTGAGGTCTGATTTACATGAGTTAAACAATAAATAACTCGAGTAAACTGAGGTCTAATTTACTCGAGATAAACAATAAATAACTCGAGTAAATCATGGCTTACTTTACTCTAGTTAACCCAACATAACTCGAGTAAATCTGGGCTTATCTTACTTGAGTTACTCAAATATAACTCGAGTAAATCACTTTTCTAGATTATCTAGCTCGACCAATTACTCAGATCAACAGATAAAAATCATTCTTAATCCACTACATATACTCTAATCATCCTCCTGAGCATAAATATATACTCCAATCCATCAAAACAACATGAATTCTCATCAACTCACCCTAAACCCGAATTAAACCTAAAACCTAATATACATGATCATACAGAAAACATGAGGAAAGAGAGGATTAGAAACCCAATCTTACCTCATGAAACCCAAAGGAAGTGCTGAAGAAAAACTTAAGAGATATTGGAGGCATCTGAGAGGAGTGGATCGGAAGAAATGACAACTTGAGGTCAGTTTCGAGTCTTTAGAGATGAAGAACATCGACACGTCATTCCACTTTTACCCAAATAACTCGAGTTACACAATGATTAACTCGAGTTATATGGACCTCGCCTAACTCGAGTTACAATTCTGGATAACCCGAGTTGTATAAGGGTCATACAACTCGAGTTATTGCTTACTCTAACTCGAGTTATTCACTCTCCAGACTTGCTACTCAAGGTTCTAGAAAACAAATCCTACATGCTCATCAAATTAATCAACTATCAATCTAAGCTCCACACTCTCAATAAGGATGAGCATCTATGATCAGCAATCGAACCTCAATCGTTATAGAAAATATAGCTAGAGTGGGCAGAATATTACATACTTCCCCCCTCAAAAGAAATTCATCCTCAAATTCAAAACAGAACTAATCAAAGTCATTATCAACTCTAGATCTTCAAAATAGACCTAAACCAAAGTCTAGGCTACCAATCTCAAAACATAAACAGTGCATAGCCAACACTCAGTCTATGCACACATATGCAATATGATGCCAATGAATAGAGTGAAATGCAAAGTATGCAAAAACACACAAAAAAAAACTAACCTAAGGATCAGCTGCTTCGAACAAATTTGGATATTTGTGCCGCATCTCCTCCTCAGCCTCCCAAGTGGCCTTCTCAATAAAATGGTGCCTCTATATCACTTTCACTGAATTAATCTCCATATTTCGCAACCTCTTCACTTGCCAATCAACTATTCTCATGGGATCCTCATCATAAGATATGTCATATCAGACCTCCACTGACTGAGGTGCCAAAACATGAGACGGATCAGGAACATATTTCCTCAAAAGTGATATATGAAACACCAAATGCACAGAAGCAAACTCTGGCGGCAATGCCAACTCATACGCAGCAGCCCCTACACGGCTTATGATTTCAAATGGACCAATTTATCTCAGGATTAACTTACCCTTCTTCTCAAATCTCATCACACCCTTCATCGGTGAGATCTTGAGAAATACATGATCTCTTATCTCAAATTCCAAATGTTTACTCTTCAGGTCAACGTAACTCTTTTGACTACTATGAGTAGTCTGGATCCTTTGCTGGATCATCATAACTTTCTCAGTAGTCTCTAAAATAAGATCTGGTCCTAGTGGCTCTTTCTCTCCAGTCTCTGCCCAACATAAGGGAGATCTACACTTCCTACCTTATAGTGCCTCACAAGGCGCCATGCTGATACTCGAATGGTACAAATTATTGTACGCAAATTCAACCAATAGCAAGTGAGAATCCCAACTTCCACCAAAATCCATAGCATATGCCCTCAACATATCTTCCAACGTCTGAATAGTACACTCAGACTGACCATCGGTCTGTAGGTGAAATGTTGTACTGAAATCCAATCGAGTACCTAACTCCTCCTAGATTTTATGCCAAAACTGTGACGTAAACTGAGGTCCTCTGTCAGACACTATAAAGACTGACACTCCATGTAAACATACAGTTCGATCGACGTATAACTTTTCCAATCGTGTTGGTCCATATGTCGTCTTAACGGGTAGAAAATGTGGCGATTTCATGAAGTGATCCACGAACACCCAAATGGAATCATACCCAGAGGATGTCCTTGGTAATCCAACCACAAAATCCATTGTGATATGATCCCATTTCCACTCCGAAAGAGGTAATTATTGTAATAAGCCAGAAGGATGCTGGTGTTCAAATTTAACATGTTGACAGTTCAAACACCGAATAACAAACTCTATTATGTCCTTCTTCATTCCATGCCACCAATAGGACCCTCGGAGATCTTTATACATCTTAATGTACCCTGGATGCAAAGAATATGTGGAGTTGTTGCCCTCAGTCATAATCTCCTCGCGTAATCCACCAAAAGATGGTACGCACAACCTCAACCCAAACCACAACACTCCTGAATCATCAACACTAAATCTAGGCATACCAGATGCTCTAAATTTCTCGATCAAATTCTGTATCTCAGAATCCTCCTTCTGAGATTCTCGAATTCGATCTAACAAAATAGGCATCGCTTCAATGTGGCCCAATAAAACTCCAGAGTCATCAAACTATAACTCCACTCCATTTTCCATCAACTTTTGCAACTCAGACACTGCTGGCCTCCTCTCCACTACGATGTGAACTAAACTCCCCATTGAATTTCTACTTAAGGTATCAGCCACGACGTTCGCTTTTCCAAGATGATATGATATAGTACAATCATAATCCTTTAGCAAATCTAGCCAACGTCTCTACCTCAAGTTCAGGTCCCGTTGCCCAAAAATATACTTTAGACTCTTATGATCCGTGAATATCTCAAAAGTATCACCGTATAAGTAATGCCTCCAAATCTTAAGTGCAAATACAATTGCCACTAATTCTAAGTCATGTGTTGGGTAATTCTGCTCATGCTTCTTAAGCTGTCTTGAAGCATATGAAATAATCTTTCCATGTTGCATCAACACACAACCCAATCCCACTCCCGTGGCATCACAAGAAACTGCAAACCCTCCGGAAACTGATGGCAAAACTAGCACTGGTGCGCTCATCAAACATTCCTTCAGCTTTAGGAAGTTGTCCTCACACCTATCAGACCAAACGAATGGAACTCCCTTTTGTGTCAACCGAGTCATAGGAGATGCAATCTTAGAAAAATCTTGGATAAACCTCCTATAATACCAACCATGCCAAGGAAACTCCATATCTCTGTAACGGTCTTAAGTTTCTCCCAATGGAATATCGCCTCTACCTTCTATGGATCAACCATTATTCCATCCTTATACACTACGTGTCCAAAAAATGTCACCTGATCAAGCCAAAATTCACACTTTGAGAACTTCGCATATAGCTTATGCTCCCAAAAAGTCTGCAAGGCTGACTTCAAATGATCATCATGTTCTTCTTTACTCCTCGAGTACACTAGAATATCATCTATGAATACTATTACAAATCGATTTAGGTATGGCCTAAACACTATGTTCATCATATCCATGAATGTCGCTGGTGCGTTAGTCAACCCAAACAACATTACTAGACCTCATAGTGTTCATACCTAGTCCGAAAAGCTATCTTCGGAATATCCTCAACCCAAACTTGAGGTCAGTTTCGAGTCTTTAGAGATGAAGAACATCGACACGTCGTTCCACTTTTACCCATATAACTCGAGTTACACAATGATTAACTCAAGTTATATGGACATCGCCTAATTTGAGTTACAATTATGGATAACCCGAGTTATATAAGGGTCACACAACTCGAGTTATCGCTTACTCTAACTCGAGTTATCCACTCTCCAGACTTGCTACTCAAGGTTCCAAAACACAAACCCTACATGCTCATCAACTTAATCAACTATCAATCTAAGCTCCACGCTCTCAATGAGGATGAGCATCTATGATCAGCAACCGAACCGCAATCGCTATAGAAAATATAGCCAGAACAGGCGGAATATTACAGTTTTTTACTGTGTTTTTGCATATATGAGTTGATTTCATGCATTGATTTTGCATTTTTCATAAGTAGAGCATCTATTTCTCAAAAATTCTTTTTTCTTAAAATGCATTCTTTTTTACATGTTCATTTGCTTGAGTAATTTAATTATTTGCTGACTGGTTGTTTACTGAGCATAATATATGTTCACATTTATTCAATTATGAGTTCATAATTATATCAAAGTGATCTATATGCAAATGAAGTCAAGAACATGGATGAAAAATGAGATAAGCTTCAGGTTCAGAGGCATTAGAGTGTGTTAACAAGAATTAGCGCATGTTATCAGAGATGCAGTTCTGTCTGGTGTATATTGTTCTGGCATTAAGGTGCTTTAATGGATTCTCAACGCACGTTATTTTTGATAAATTTCTCTGTGATTGAAGTATTGGTGGTATCTGCGGGCACTAGAAAGTGGTAACGGGGATTGTTCATATTGTTTGAAACTGAAGGTGCAGTGGTTCATCATTAAAGTGCGTTGATAGAAGTTGATTTCTATCACTAAGGCACGCTATTGATGAACAACGGATGCTAATGCCAAAATTGGCATTTAAGCATGCTGAAAGATTGGCAACGGGCGTATAGATATTCTACATACCTTTGGTCTATCTTATTTTTCAAATACCATCTCTCGTCAACGCGTGTAGATGATTACTAACACGTGTAAGTCATCACCAACTTACATTAGCACGTGTTATCCATTAACTGCGTGTGTAGATGTCTGCCCATATCAAAACCTAAAAAATCCCGCCTAAATTTTCATTTCGCTAAAATTCCTCATCTCGCCGAAATTTCCTCACCCGATAAAGACAACCAAGTTTCTTTCAACATTATCTCACCTCAGTTCACTTCCAAACTTATTTTATCTCTGTTAAAGACATTTTCCCTCAAAATTTCTCATCTTTCAAAACCTAGCTCTCCGTTAAAATAGAAACCCAAATCTTTGTCTCTACTCCATTTGCTTATCTCAAAAATGAAGAAACCCACTGAGAAGAAGCCAAAGAAAACTCTTGATGTTCAGGCAACAGAGAAGGGTGAACCTTTAAAGGGAATTAAACGGTCTCGTTGCAAAGAAATCTGACCCAAAAGGTAAGAAAGAAACGCTCCTTTCTAAAAGAACTAGGAAGTATTCTGTGTTAGAGGATTTCGATTATGAGAAATTCATGGATATTGATGCTTCCAAAAGATACCAGAATCTTGAGTTATGTAATTTCTCGGATTGCCGAGTTTTCGAATTTAGAAGTTTGAAGGAAGGGGGTTTGGACTTAACAAATGATTTTAAGAAGTACAGGTTGAAGGAATTTTGTGAGGAGGGTAGAAATTTCCATCCAGATCTCGTCTAGGAATTCTATGTGAATGCTAGCATTTTCCAAGATGAAGACGAAGAGGAGGAATTGAGCATTGATTTTGAAGTTGGAGTTAAAATTCGTGTGAATGGGAAGGACATTCGAGTCACGGACAAGCTATTGCATAAACTATTTAAATTGCCTATGTCTAGTTGCATTCCAAAGAAAAGGAAAGAAAGAGTGAAGGAATTCATTGATGAAGGAAATTTGTGGATGTGCACAAAGATGAAGTCCGGAAGCTTTTGTTGAACACATCTAGAGTCGTTGAAGTAGAAGTCGAGTTATTAGATCAAAACAATCTAGGAGTTCACTGGAGGATGGTGCATTTTGCCCTAGCCAAAGTCATCAATCCTCGATCTCACACTCAAGCCATGATGAATTTTCAAGACGAGATAGCCATTTATCTATTGATGACTGGAAGATCAGTCAATTTCTTGCTCATGGTGCTAAATGTCATAATGGAGAAAGTGAGAAGCTTTAACAAACCGACATTTGGGAGCTTGACAAAGCAGAGAAAGGAAAGTATTTCCTATGGCAGTCACTTGACGAAGATATTTGAGCACTATAAAATTGATTTCTCTGGGTTTAATGAAGAGAAAATTGTTGAAACTCATAAGGTTAGATCAGAAAACTTGAAGAGCATGAGGCTTTTCAAAATAGTGAACCATAGGTTTATATATCGTCCTTACCTCTGACTTGATGATATTTTGTCGACAACAAGGATGAGAAACATAGACCTAAACTGAAGGAAATGATTTTTAGAAGAATCGTTGTTGAACCAAAGAGAATTATAAAGCCGAGTGTGGATGTAAGGGAAGGAAGAAAAGAAGAAATCTTGAACATTTCGAAGAAAGAATTTCAAGAATTCAAAACTGACACTGAGAAAATGTTGTTTCAGATTGAGGAGCTTCAGAAACTGATGTTCAAAATTATGGAGAGTATGAGAACGGGAAAAATTTTGGATGAAATCGAAATTTTCGTGTTCTCGAAAGCATCTCAAGAACACACTCCAACTGCCACTCCAAATGCTAATCAAACTAAAGCACAACCATCCACCTCTAAATTGACTGAAGAAATCTTGGAATTGAGTAGACAAGCAGTGGCTTAGATGCACGAAGTAGGAGAAACAGAGCAAGGGCAACAGGATTCAGAACGAACCATCTCAAAAGAGAATATGTGTCACGACCCATTCCCGGGACCGCGACCGGCGTACGAAATGAACCGTCTGTGGGAGCCCGGCCCATCCCGCACAAGCCTCATAGTACATAATTTCTACCTAGATTCATATTAAAATAAATATGAATAACAAATAAAATA